>JANIJG010014582.1:28531-85245 GCA_024611175.1 Megaceryle torquata
ATAAGAGCGAGCAAACACTTGAAAATCAGAGCTTTTGATTAAAAAAAAAAAAAAATCCAATACAGCTTTAATTATAGTCATGCTGCTGGCACCACCATAATATATATTTAATTAATCAAAAATGATCCAACTTCAAACATTAGAATTCATGCTCTTTAGAGGTTCTAAAGAAACCGAGTAAATATTGTCAGCCATGGTTTGGAGAGGGGGGAGGAAAAAGAAGGAGGGTTTAAAGTGAGTCACAATCCATTGTGAAAGGCACAGGAATCTGCTTAAAAGAACTAAATAAATAGAGTGTGTAAGGGGCGGGGGCATGGAAAAATCTGTGCCTACCTGAATAAAACAGGATTGTTAACACAGGAATCTTGGCAAGCTTAACCAGATTTCTAGTGTCATGTTTTAAGAGACACTTTAAGATCTCTTAGCTCTTTGTTGGAGCAGTTTATAAGAAAACAAAGGAAGGCAGAGAGTATCTTGAAGGCCATCATAATAATATAGAGGCTAGCCCTGAAAAGCACTCTTCCACAAAGATGAGCAAAACACAATACATAGAGCCAAAGCAAGCCAAAAGGGGAGGAACACAGTGTGAGAAGTAAATGGAAAGTCTTAGCAATGTAAAAATCCCAGGAGTTAAATAAAATAATCTGTCATAAATGGTTTATTAAGCATACATCCTGCCTTGCAACAATATTTTGTAAAGTGAACAGTTTATTACTGTCTTATATGCTGGCATGGAGACAACCCTAGTGCCTAAGGTTTCTCTGGAAGCCTCCTGGAGAAGAGGCAGTGTGCTCTCAAAGTTAGCATTGAGCTGTTGTTTTCTGTCCTCTGTATCTTGGATAAATAGAAATGAAGTGTCAAACTGCTGAGCAGTTTTGTTGGGGTTACTCTCACTTTTGAGGCTAGTGTAGGCTTTTTCTCAAAACACACCAATGGAAAAAAAAAATAAGGGTTTCCCAAGTGTTTATGGCTATATATAACCAGTTTGAGAGCTGTGTTCAAAGGAGCTGTGATCCCAATGGATGGAAAAAATAAAGTGTATCTGTAATGTGCTTCATTCATCTTTTCCTTCACTTTTTCTCCAGTTCTCAATACTTACGGATGCACTAAACCAGCATCCTATGGCTGTGTCTGTGTTTCTACGTAACTATTGCAGAACGTGTCTGCATTTAACTTGTCTACCTCAGAATGCCTGCAACCTGTACCTGGGCTTGAGCACAACTGACATTACTGAATCAGGGACTGAATCTTTCCTTACTGAAGGAAAAAAAGGCAGTTATCATTTTATAAGACCTAGGAAAAATGACTATCATTCTTAAGAGATGTCTGCACTACTCATGAGCTAGTGTGCAATGGATTTGGTTATCCTGATGACATGAGCTCCCAAAGAACTCTTCCTCAGATAACCTTTTGGGTTAATGAATGAGGACTTCTGCATTAACGTGCTACTTCTGTAAGTGGATACTGGAAAACCAGCACTCATGGAACAACTCTGTGCATTACCAAGGGTAGTTCAGAAGTAACTGGTACCTGAAGATAATTAATTTGCAGTCCAACTGACTGAACTTCAAGTAATAATTAAAAAGACATCATTGATAAGTGGTTAGTATTTGAATTCTGAGCATGAATGTTACCACTTTTGAAGCATGATGTAACACTAATATGTTTCATCAAGCTTTTTCCCAAGAACAGGCTTATGAAATTGTAACAGATGTATGCTCTAGGAAGCTATCTCTTTGCACACACACACACACACACACAGACGCACACTCTCTCTTTTCCTCTTGCTCTCTCTCTCCCTCCACCCCCTTCTCTTTTTTGTTCAGGAAATTAATCTGTTGGGGGGGGGAAGTGATTTCTTCCTTTTTCATGTGGTATATGATCTATTTCTGAATATACTACATGGTGTCTAAATGCTGTAAGACTGTGAGCATTATAGAATATATCACTATGATTCTGTCATGGCAAAAAGAAAACCACTAACTGCAAGAAATGAAGACATAAGTAATAATAGAAATTATTTTTCCCCTTTATTTTGGGCCTTGAGCAGTTATGCTTCGTAAGTGAAGAATGGATTCTGTAGTTTTACAAATGCTTTTGTACAGAATAGGCTGGTAAAAGAAATGATACATTGTTTTTAAGGAAGTCACAATGCTTATGGGGATTCAGTTTTCTCACACTTAAAATACACACTCTAAGCACGTCTGTGGTGAGAAGAAAGTGGTGGACAAAAATAGGATTGCCTCATGTACTCCAGTTCCTCCATTCCCAGTAAATTTTTTGTGGCTCTTTTGAGCCACAAAACTTACTAATGCTACACCTTGTAACTCTTTAGATATAGTCCCTTCAGAAACTGGCTGGCAATTGGCCAGATAACTAAAGCAACCATACTACATCTTTATTAGTCTAAAATTGGTGCATGTCTTAACATTTTGTGGTTAATAGTTTTTGTTATGAATCATCTAGAGAGAGGAGTGACTGTTTGCTGATCATTACTATGCATGTGTCCTTCTTCATGGCTATGTTGCTCAGTTTTCTATGGCAGGTTGAAAATCCAACTAGGATTTTTTGAAGGAGGAGGTCTCTGAAGGTCACAGCACATTGCTAGAAATGCATTGCTCTGTTATTCCGTGTTTCATGCTTTGGAGTTCTAAAAATTTGTTTGTGGGCTTTTGGGATTGTTTGTGGGGTTTTTTGGTTAATCTTGTCCTGTGCCCTCCTTGCCCTTGATATTAGTTTTTTGGGCAATCTTTTCTTTCTGACTGACATCACATGATAGAACCAGTTACCAGGCAGGGAAGAATATAAGCGCAGATAGAAAACTTTCAGATCAGAATAATGCCACTTGCACTTAAAATTGAGCATGTGCTGAAGTAAATTTTCTGGATTGTGTCCTAACTGCAGGACCCATTTATTTGTTGTGGCTTTTTTCCTGAGTAGCACTTCAGATACTTCTGAACCCACTAAACCATAAGGGGCTTTTCAGACACCTCTGAACCCACTAAACCGTAAGGGATTTGTAACTTGTACAAAGCTGTCATTGCTTGATGTGCAGCATTGAGCCTGAGTGGAGAGAGAGCATTCCTAGGTCAATTTTCAAGCTACAGGTGTGTTTCTTAATATGCTTTAATAAGATACATCTGTTTCTCAACTCTTCTGTCAAAAAACCCCACAATCCATTGTTTCTTGATGTAATATCTATATGCAGTGAAGCTTGCAAGCCCAGGTGTCCTTGCTAATAGAGTACAGTTAAGCAGTTGCAAAGTTGGAATGTTTTGGTTTTTTTCCCTGATTAGCCCTGAACTAATATCCACTAAAAGCCACACCTGGATTTATATTTTAAGCTGAGTACCTCCTGAATTTAGGGGCACTTAATGCCTTGTCAAGCCTTAATCAGTCAAGATTACTCTGTCCCCCATCACTTAAAACCCTCTTAAACAGCCTGTTCTCTTGGGGACCTACAAGTACCTCTAATTCAGATCTGAACACAAGACTTTAGGGTACACATTGTGGAAGGATGTCAGCCCCTGTAAGCTGTGACAAATGTAAATGGGTGGGTTACTACTCTGTAGGATGGCGTACTGATTTCTCACTAGGATGTGGAGTGGATGGAGCAGTGCTGCCAAGGATTGAAGTCAGGGCCAACTGATCAGTTGATTGATCTTCTCTTTTCTGTTTGAGACTTGTGAAGTTTGACTGTGCCTTGCTGCGTACCTTTCATTATCCTATTCATAGTGGGGAGAGTTTGTCACTGATTTTATTACACTTTATGCAACCAGTGATTTCCTCATTATAACAGTGTTGCTGTATTGAGACATTCTTCTCCCTTCAAACTACCTAAGACAAAAATGTTACTCCCCACAGTGAGTACCCAAATGATGTATAGCTGGAAATGTAGCAACATATGGATACTAAAGCATTTCCTTTGGCCTCATTTTGCTCCTGGGAGAGCAGTTGGGAAGCATCCAGTTATGCCCTGAACACTACTTGAATGAGGATCGAAGTTCCCAGGGACTTGACACTACCAGAGATGCTTTCTAACTTTTAATGAGAAGAATTCCTGTTTCAGCTCTGGTGTAAACAAAAAAGAGCTGCAGTGAACACTCTGTAGGGTAATGGTTAGACCTGGGGTCTGAGAATGAGGTGTGGCCCCATTAAGGTCAAGGGGAAAATTTCTATTATTTTCAGTGTTTCACCCCCTCTCTTTCCCCTTCCCAATTCTTGTGTAAGATCTGCTGATGGAAAATGGCCAAGTCCCAGATTTCCTGCAGTTCAGAGCTTCTGTTTGTAAACTGATCAGAGAAATACCGGTAGCTGGTTTGCAAAACACTTGGAGATTTTGTAAATTAAAATGATAGATATAAGCAAACTTTTGTCCTTTGTGATGTGCCTTTAGTTGCAGTCGTGGTTTCAGTAGATTCCTCAGCACTGACGCACATTTCTAGCATTGATTGGGATACTCTGCAGATAATTGTCTAGCAGGTGGCAAAGTCGGAACTAATCCATCAATTGGTTAAATTCCACCTAGTCCAAATAATCCTGTTAGTATCTGTTTTGCTCTTTCAGCAGTCACTTTAATTAATATTCAAGGTTGTGCAGTCAGATTTCTGTCCTGCTGAAGAAGAAATTGATTTTTTTTTTAAATTTCAAATTAGTATTAATTTCTAAAGGTCTTTTTTTGTCACATGTAAAACACACAGAGCAACCTTTCAAAAACTTGCCATCAGTTTATCACCAGCTTGCTTTCTGCTTTTATCTGCCATGACTATCTCATCTGGTGTTGTCCCTTCCATTAAAAATATGCTGGTGCTTCAAGTACATGCCTGTAAGTAACTTCTGAAATGGATGGGACTCCCCATAAGAAATTGGTTCCCCTGTTTCTGATTGCAGCATTAGGATATAAGGAACAGTTTTGTGTGGGTGTCGTGGTGAGGACACTTTCACATACATTGTAAGCAGGAATGAATTTGCAGTATCATGAAAATAGCTTATAAAGCTAATTGAAAATGCAGAACTTCATGTGTAAATGTCTGAATAAAAAGGTTTTCACCTGTGTCTTCAAAAGGATTTGTTTTGATTTTGTTGCAGAAGAGCGTGAAACAAAGTGAATATGAATTTACTACATTTGGTGAAGTATCTGCTCAAGTTGAAGAAATCAAGTTGCCCTACTTGATTTCTTCTTGTTTTGGCAGCTTTCTGCCTGTTCCCTCAGACTGGAACAACCCTGTTCTTTTGGTTTTAGTGGCAGAAACTCAGGGGACAAAAATCTGGAATTATCACCTCAAACTATTTTTCAGATTCCAAAAAAATGAAACCCAAGTTTTCACTTTGCTTTGACACTCACAGCGAGTAAACTGCGATGTTTGCTGAAGGTGGCTTCTAGAGAGGTGGTGTTTCTGTTAGAGTTAAATAACTTCAGACTGACTTAACAGGAAAGCAGGAGGCTTTGAGACAGTATTGAGCTCTTCAGCAGTGATTTAGAGGCCTTTCTAAAGTGTGATGGTTCAAAGAGTTGTTTCTTTTAAGAAGGTAAAATGTTAAACAAATAGAGGAGTTGCAATGTGAAAGCAAACCTTTACTAGTTTGGGTGGAGAGCTTTGATTCTGAATTCCTCTTGCCTTTGAATTGCTTTTGTCACACCCCTGCTAGTATAAGCATAATTGGTTTGACTGGCAGAATTTTGGGACAGGGAGCTGATGCCCAGTGCATGTTGCACCACACCACAGCGGCCTCTGCAGTGTCATAAATTTGCTTTTGTTTGGTTTATGACAAAGTGTAGTACTGGAGCCAGTAGTCATCATTTCCTCTTCATCGAATGCTTCCAGTCCTTTATTGCTCACCCCCATGGCACAGCTTTGCCCAGTGGAGTGTTCAGTGTGGGTTTTCTGAGTATTAAGGCCACATCAATTGACTCTTCTTGGCACGCAGGGTCAAGCAGGCTGCCTTGTGAGTTAAAAGTTCAGCACGGTCAGCAGGCTTCTCAGTCTGTATGTACAGCTAGAGAGAGAGTTGCTTGCTAAGCTGAAGTGTCTGTGCAAGTCACTGGGTGGAATATTTGCCATGAATCTTCTTCAGTTGCTATTTCTTTAAAATCCAGTAGTATTAAAAACTGAATAGATCACGTAGCGCTGCAGTAGCACTGGATGGGAAGATTGCATGTGTTTTAGCTGTAGCTTTGGTTTGCTAATGAATAGTATGGGAATCTGAAAAGCTCTCATGGAACCCTTCTATTTGTAATACTTAATTCTTAAGATACATTCTTGCCTTTGCTGTGCAGTGTTTTTACAGTCTGAGGGAGTGCCTGCGTTCTCAGGCTGTTCTCTGTTCTGTTCCCCTGCTGTAAGTGGCCTGCTTTGCTGACCTGTGCCCACTCATCTGAAACCTCAGTGTGAGCCAATCCCTATTGCTGCTCTAAGAACAGGCACGGCTCAGTTTGTCAAGAGTGGAAGCCCTGTTGCCTGGGGGGCAACCCTTTACCTGAAAGAGATGTTAAGATGCAGAATAAATTCACTCAGAATTTTTTTTTTTTGTCAAGAAGCAATCTTTTTGGTTTTGTTTTTTTTTTCTCAACAAGTTTCTAAACAGTCTGGAGGGAGCAGATCTCTCTTACAGAAACTGCATCTGCTGACAGCCTCTGTATCTCTTAAGTGAAGCCAAGAGAAATGTGTGCTATATTTATGAGTGTCAAGCCTCTAGACTATTTGAATATTTATTATTATTTTTTCCCCCTAATATATCCGTTCTCCACATCAAATATATAAGTGGGGAAAAGGAAAGAACACAAGAATCAGAACTGAAAGGCTGAAATTGCCCTGAAATGCCTTTTCCTGGGGCAAGGGCATACACCGATTACACGAACATGGACTGAAATTAATTTCCCAAATATTCTTCATCATTCACATATCCAGGTAACCCTCTAAAAAGTGCCCTTTTGGCCGAGGCTTGCAGATGTGTTTGAGGAGGTAGCCTCTGAATTCACAGACATTTCTTCCTCCATCCCAGAGTTCTTTTAATCTTTCCAAACCTCCCAGAATAGGGATCAGATTGTTCCCATTTCCAGGAAACCAAATTCAAAGATGTGTTTAAATTCTGACCGTGCCAGCATGTGGGTAATGGAGGTGTAGCAATGGGTGGTTCCCTCAGCAAACACCTGGATTCTTCCAGTGTGAGTTTAGCTTTTGTAAATTTTACTCTGTTGTCCTTTCCCCTTCCTCCTCACCTCCTTCCTCACTATCCCTACCATATTAACATGATGTTAATTTCTTAATTTTCTTTCCAGTTGCCATTTTTCCCAGGATAGCAATAGACTGTGCTTAAGTATTGATTTTATTGGGGTGGGTTTTGTTTTGGCAGATGTTTATTGAACAAAACAAAATGAAAAGGCAAAGTCAGTTGCTTCTGCAAAATTCTGCTCCTGATCAACAGCTTTTGAAGGCTTTGGATGACAATGCTAAGCTAACTCACACATTAGAAGAAGAGAGGCTTCAGCACCAGCAAAAGGTAAAGCTGGATTACTTTTCATCTCATGCAGAAGTCTTGGAAAGCCTCCTGAATTTAATGAGTGTCTTGTATTTGTTGGGTTCAGAACTATTTGAGATCTTGTTCCCTGTAAGAGTTCATACTTTGAAAACTAAACTTCAGAGAAAATTGTGCTTCCTTTCTTCTGGGTCGCTGCTAAGACACGAGTACAAAACCTAGAGGTTTTTCAGCCTGAAGGTTCTGGTTTCGGGGTATTTTATTCTGGATGCCATAAAGTGCAATTCCAAGCATTAAGTCAAGTTCCATTAAGTAGAGATGACAGGAGAATATTTTGGACATTGAGTGATATAAAGGGTATTCGGGGGGGGATAAGCTTACGAAGACCAGGAGGTAGAGGTAGGCAGTTGACATTGGTAGTCTGGTAACCTGCTAAAGAAACACAGGAGGAAGAGCCAGACACACTGGAGACGGGAAGTAAGTATTAGGTGAATGCTGCAGAGTGGTGTGATAGGATGTGAAGGGCTAGGATCTAAACAAATGTATTCTTTGAAAATGGACTAGATCAATCTCTAACTGGGAGAAATCACCATTGCTTCACTTGAAAGCCTGAAAACAAGTCTTCCCTTAGCTGTGAGGCCTGTTAACAGAGCTCTGGTAACAGTAATGCTAGGAGTAGGGAGATCGTTCCTGTGCTTTCATCAATGCAGCAATATTAAGACTATATGTAATCTCACATGCTTCTGAGTATTTTGGAGGAATAATTGACAGTTCATAGAAAGCCTCTGCATCTTTGGTTTCTTCACAGAGGAAAATGTATATATTTAGGGAGTTGGAAAATGATTCCTGATCTGCACCTGAGTGCAAAATTCACCCACTGGCACGAGTTGAGACATGGGAGTTTAAATAACCAACCTGTCAGTGGGGGCAGCCAGTGAGAGAACAAAAATGTCAATGTTCTCGTGCTTCAAATTAAAAAATGTTTTGAAATTGAATTCTAATTATGTGATTAAAAACTCTCTCTATAAAAAAAAAAAAAAAGGTGCATCTTATAGCTTAAGTACTTTGGAGCTAATGACTTATCCTAAAGAAGAAACAAAACCAATTCGGATGATAATAGAAAATTCTGACTAGTCTCAGAAAAATCTCTCTCGTTCAATGTCCTCTTTCTGGAACTTGGAGCTCACTCCTATACTGTAACATCATGTTTTCGGGAATAATTTTGCCTCGTGGGTTATTTGTCAAAAGGAAGGAAGGAAAATACCTCTTACGGTAATGAATGCTATTGTTTGCCAACTGCAGATCAAAGAATTGGAAGAGCAGCTAGAGAATCAAGCACTGCATAAGGAGATTAGTCGTCTTAAACAGCAACTAGAACTTCTTGAAGAAGATAAAAAGGAACTAGAGCTGAAGTGTCAGAACTCGGAAGAAAAAGCTAGAGACCTAAAGCATTCAGGTAAAATCATGTAATAACTTTCATTTTAGAGGTACAGTTGTGTGAGTGCTGCACGTCAAATAGAATTATATATATTACATTTGAGAGACCAGATACAGCAGCATTTGTGAAGCTGAAATTCAGCCCTGTGCTTCCCAAGACGAAGTAGAACAACTGCCTTCAACCACAGAACAGTTGTGTCCAGAATGTGTGTGGAAAAAGTAACCTTGTAAAACTTCCATAAGGTATAAAAATACTGTTCTTAGATTGCCCCGAGTCTTAGAGATGTATATACACATTCAATGGGTTTCTGTGTGAAAGAACAATCCTTCATATTCAGTCAAAATGTATCCTTTTACCTAGTTTTAAAAACAAATAAGATGGGATAACTCTGCCCACAGTGAGACTGTGGAGTCTACATTGCATAAATTGTACAAAACCATCCCATAATTACTGAGCTACCCAACCATCTAATAGTCTTCTAACAGAAGACACCAGTGAAAATAAATACATGATTAACCCTTCATACTGACATCTGAGAAAATAGTTTCTGCTGATGTGAGGGGGCCTTGGGGGGGTGGTTTTTGGTTTTGTTTTGGTTTTTTAACAGATATTTAAAAGGTGAGGACTGCCTTCAGAGCCCTGCAAAGGGAGTTAGCCAAACAAGTCTGGACTTTTGTAGCTCATATCCTTAAGAATTATACCTCTAAATCTCTTACTTGTAGTTAAATATTTTTGTTCCATGTCAAGTGTCTGAAAAGAAAGAAACAGCCTTGCTAGCTACTCTCTGTCTGTCTCTAAGATTGAAACTAATAACCAAAGAATATGGGCAGAAAAGATTCACAGAATATTTAGGAGGGAACAACTGTTGCAGTGCAGATGTTCATATCGTTGCTGCTCTCAGGATGGTACCTGGCTTGTTTACAGCATCCTATCTATTGAACGAGGAGATTTCTGACCTAATGCTCTTTATTTAAAATTGCTTTTAAAACGACCTCTGGTGTGTGTGGCCTTGCTATAGGCAATGTGTGGCTATGGCTGGTGAAGTATTTACATGTGACTTTGCTTTCTGTCCTTGTTCAGCTCAAAGCCTAAGCAGATGCTAGTTTTAAGTATGATACCTGGTCAGAGAAGCATTTGAGCCCAAATCAGAGGAAGCCAAAGACCCTGTCCTTAGTCAAGACTCCACACATAGCCATGCTTTTCTGAAACTTACCCTTAAGAGCATGATTATCTTTAAACTTGTTAGCAGTCTTGGTTGGAAGAACTGCTTTGTGTTAGTTTTATATTATCCAGCCTTAAAAATATGCCTAGGTAGCATATCAGTTGTTCTCAACTGCCTTGAAAAGATCTGACCTTCACAGAAGATTTTTTTTTTCCAGGTTTCTTTGTCCTTCAGAAGGAATATATCAGCATAAAGACTGTACCAGGAATTTAAAGTCACCCAGTTGCCTTGTGTTGTTGTTGTTGTTTCTCCTTTTTAAATTTAAAAGTAAATATTGAAGATTGTAATTTTAATTTGAATCCTTCGTTATGAGAACAAAGAACCATATCTGCTTTGGAAATCATATTCTGTAGTGCTGACATAATTCCCACTGTATTCAGAACAATTGCTAAGAATTTTTGTAACTAGAAGAAATTTAAGGCTTTTTTCTCTCTCTGTTTCTGCCCATCCCCGGTTAATTGCATTTTACAACATATCAAGTGCAGAAGAGTAATTTCCACATTTTAGATCTGACACAAAAACAGTAGAGAAAGAATTGGTTCTGCCCACTGCCCAGTTTTGACCATTCATATGGGGAAAATCCATGCCATTAGCAAGACAGAAGTCTGGAAGCTGGAATTGTTAATTTCTTTGATCTCTTGATAGTTTATTCTCAAATGCAACTTCAGATAGACTCACAGGAATGTGATAAACTTTTCCCTGCTCTCTCATTTTGTATGAAGAAACCTGTATTCAGAGAGTGGCAGTTTCAAAAGTAACTCGTGTTGGGGGTGACTGGTTTAATGAGAATCCTGTGCATATAGGACATTGTTCTCAGTAGAAAAGGTTGCCAAAAATAGGACCTCCTAGCAGTTGTGTGGTTTAGCCTTGTTTGCCTCTTAGTTCATCAGTAGATTTTTTTTTTTGCTTAAACCATCAGAGCTGTTTTTTAGAGCAGATGTGAGAAACCAAGAACTCACTTTAGGTTGTTTTATTGCTCTTGCGCAGTTGATGAACTTCAAAAACGAATACAGCAGTCTGAAAATCCTGCACCACCTCCTCCACCGCCGCCCCCTCCTCCTCTTCCTCCTCCCCCTCCTCCAAACCCTATACGGTAAGTGCTTACCTCAAGGGTCACAGTGTCAATGCTTTGCTGAAGCAGAATACACAACACCAGCTCGAGTGCGAGCAGGAAGAGTATCTTTAAAGAAAAAAAAAAAAAAAAGGCTTTCTCCATCTGTCTTGAGCTCTTTACCAGCCGGCAGGACATGCACGCTCTGTGCCCCACCTGCCAACAGACTAATATCCTGACCAATTTAGAACACTGTCTGCCTTGCCAAGCCTAACAAATTGTCTAGACTGTGACTTTGGAGGAGGAGGGATACCTGTCTCCTCTAAATTTAGGAGATTATTTTTTTTCTATTCACCTGATGGCTGTAATTATAGACTTGTGAAATGCTTGTCTGAATCTACTGCTAAGAAAACCCCTTTGAAGCAAAGGATATGTTGGATTACTGTGTGTCCCTTCCTGTCGGATACTGGTGATGAAAATGCATACTCCATTGAGTTCCCACAATTGCTTTCATAAGTTAGAAAGAAAAAAAAAAAAGAGAGAAAGCCAGAAAATCACCACCCCATCATCAAGCAGTTGTAGGCAAAATTAAGCAAAGCACTGTAAAAGAGGCTGACCAGTATATTGATAACCAGGCATTAGACCCAAATTAATTAACTAAGCCCTGGAGTGTGCTTAGTTAATTTTAGGAACTCTGATAATCTCCGTGTTGTCTGCTTGGTTAAAAAATAAATGGACTTTGATGACACTTTGTAACTTCTGTGATAGAAAGTGCATACAGCAGTCTTGTTAAATACTGTGAAATATATGAATAGAGATGATTAGTGAGGAGGATTCATTCCATTGTGCATCTTACTTTCTTTTTAGAAATCTAAACTAAGCATGTTCTGAAGAACTGTATGCATTTTTTTCCTCATTTTATGTCCATTAACTCACTTGGCTTGCTTGCTTCTTTCTCACTAATGTGTAGCATGAATTAACTGGGGGCTGTTTGTGCATGTTTTTCGGTTTGCTTCTTCTGTAAGTTTGTGCCCTTTACTACATAGAAAATAAATAAAGAAAGAACACTATTAATTTTATGCCATGTAGTAGCTAAATGAGAGTATTTCCTTCATTTGCTGGGACACTTGTGTTCAAGGTTGTTTCAGAGATTAGGCACTGGATGGTGCTTTTTCTGGGACAGAGTTTTGTCCCTTTATGTCAGGGAAGTTATTCTACTCTATAAGGAGCAATGTTCAGTAGGGAGTTACGAGCCCCACTGACCCATCAGATCTGCATATGAGCATATACTGGGGCTTTAAGATGAATCATGAATCATTTTCTTGCCTGGGCTTTTAAATTTTGGCTACAGCTCAGGGATAATTATTTGATGGTGTAAGAAGATGAGAAATTTGGAGTTGGTGAGGAGATACCGATCACCATATTTAAGTGTCCTCTGAAGAATAATACTTCAGCTCAATATCTAAAGCTCTTTTATTATGCCAGAGCAGCTTCAGTTTTTCACGTGTTGCAGTGAGACACCGTCTTTCAGTATTCCAATCTGGAGTGTTCTGATTTATGCCTAATGTCTGTTAAAAAGAAATAAATTTCTCTGATGCATTTTGATGGGAGGCATTGTGGGGAGTAATTCAGTCCATACATCTGCATTCAAGAACTGTTAAATGAGTCTTTTGTAAGTAGCTGTATTATCAGGTATAAGCAAGCTGTTTGTGTGTCGTGTTCAAGTTCATTCTACCAGTGCGTAATACAGGACAGAATGACAATCTGCAGTTCCATTTTCCCCAAAGGTCTCTCATGTCAATGATTCGCAAGAGATCTCACTCCAACACCAATGTGAGCAAGAAGGAGAAGCCTCCTCAGCAGGAGTCAGGTATGGCTCATCCTTTCTCAAGTCATGCAGATTATTCACTAAGTACTGCAGATAAAGCCAGTGAGAATCAGTGATGGGTACAGAGTGACGCAAATGCTCATCTGTGTCAATATTAACTGCTGCTCTCCATGTCCCAGCATATTCCATCTACCTCGCAGTCCAAAAATGTGATTGTGGACCAAGGATATGTGCTCTGAGTAGGAAGAGGTATCGTTTGTACTGTAACTTCAGTTCTCCTATGAGCAGTGGTTGAGGACTTTGAGTTGTCTGGTTTGGAGACAAGTAGGCTGTGGGGAAACCTCATTGCTCTCTACAGCTTCCTGAGGAGGGGATGTGAAGAGGGAGGTGCTGGGCTCTTCTCCCTGGTATCCAGTGACAGGACACACGGGAATGGTCCAAAGCCACATCAGGGAATGTTTAGAACTGGCATTAGGGAGCATTTATTTACAGAGAGGGTTGTCAGTGGAACAGGCTTCCCAGAGAGGTGGTAGATGCCCCAAGCCTGTCAGTGTTTAAGAGGTGTTTAAGGTAGTGCCCTTAATTACATGCTTTAACTTTTGGTCAGCCCTGAAGTGGTCAGGCAGTTGACTAGATGATCGCTGTATGTCCCTTCCAACTGAACTAGTCTATTCTGGTTTATTGCAAGCTTCCTCAGGATCCCAAGCAAATTTGTGTAGCCCTCGTAGCTGTCTCTGCCTCCACAACTGAGCTGCTGATCATCCAATTTACTTTTTCCAAATGGATTTTTAGTATCAACAGTCTTTGAGGCTGCAGAACAAAAACCTTAAGGGAACACCTAGTACTTGCTGTAACTGAAGAAAAGTTTTAGTCTTCCTGCTTCTGGCTCTGATGCTGATAGGTAACTGAGCTGATTTCATTTACCGGTGTGGCACAAAAATAATTAACTTCCCCCCCTTGAGGAGGAGGTGGTCATGCTCCTTAAAGGCTTCCAGAAGGACCTGGCAAGATGAGCACGTAGTTGGGTATGATGATATGCTGGACGGGGAGAACAGGATGGTTCAGTTTAGGCCTGGTGCTGTTACAGTGACTCTGTGCAGTTTGTTGACCTGAGCCCGGGCAGTTTGGTACTGCCTGTAGTAGTTGCACTATAGCAGCACTGAGAAGCTCAACCTATGCCTCTAAACTGGAGACACTACAGCACGTAGCTGCAGCTACAGGATGTCCAGGGCTTTGCACTACCACAGGTTATCTGGATGTGGCAGAAGAACAAATCCAACAGGCATTAAGCAGGGCAAGTTATATACAGTGTAATACAGAGAAATTTCCAACTTCCAAATTGCTTCTTATTTGTGATTTCTCTTGTCCAGACCATCTCCACAGAGCTTGTTTGTTAAATGCCTCGGTTTTCAGCGTTCAGTTTGTATATTGCAAAATTACCACTTGGAGTTGACTGTAATGCTAAGCCTCTAATAATACTGAAAACCTAACCAAAACCAGAATCTTGCACTAAGGTGGCTCTGCTTGCAAAGTGACAGCTGGAATTGTGTTATGTTGTTAAGGGAACCTGGACACTTAGTAGGTTGAGAACAGGAGTTAAGTACAGATTTACAAATGATCATGAGTGGCTGAAGAATAAGAGCTAGTTAGACAAGCATTGCCGGTTAAATAGCCAAGGTTTTTCTCTCTGCCTTCTAACAAGAGTTCATTTTTAGTGAATTGCTTAACTTGTTTGCTGCCACTTAAACAAAGAAGGGTGCTGCAGAAGGGAACCTGGCTGAAATTAGAGGTGTAGGCTATAACTGTTACAGAAAAAACCAACATTGTTAGCACACTCATGGTATGTGAGTGTGGCTGGGTTGTTGGGTGGCACCACCAGACAGAAATCTGGGGAAAGGAAGTATAACCCCTCCCATTTTTCAGGTGAGGAATTGAGGAATGGGGTGACATGGGCAGAATCTTTTGGGGACTGGATACCAGTCTGAGAGAAGTAAGGTTGTTGGTCTGGCTAAAATAATTAGAGAGGTGACCTTCTGAGGTCACTTCTGAGGTACTGAGATATCTGATGAAGGGTCAATTTTATCTTTCAGTAAAAGTTCAATTATGTTGCCTTCACTTGTTAGGTTTCCTTACCTTGAAGAGCAGTAGATGTTTTGATTGCACCCTTTTTGTTGATGTTGCAAACAGTGATTGCAGGAAATACTATGAAATTAACTATAAGTTCTCTACACCCCATTCTTTCATTATTTATTAGCAAACTTTAACAGTTCTGACCTTTTTTCAATCACATTTAAACTGCTTTTTCTCTTAATAGTTGAGATGTTCTTAAAATAAAACTAAAAAAGGGGAGAAAGTTCTTTCTTGATCTAGTTATTATATTCAACTTGAGGCTTGTTTTGACCCTTATTAAGGACTTAGAATGAGTGGTTTCTATCACATACCACCAATTAAGGTTTTATATTTGAAAAAGCCTGTTTGTGAAATTAAAGTCTGACATTAAATTGGCTTACAGTACAGAAACTGCATTTCTATGAATCATCAATAGTCCCCTGACAAGTGAGAGAGCAAAAGTCTATTTAAAATTCCTGTTATATAAGGTACAATGTTGAGGCTTTGAACAACTTCAACCATATTTCTCTGTGTATTTAAGTACCCTTTCCCCCCACCCCTCCTTCTTGCTGTGGCATGTTAAGTGTCTTTTGTTACCTTATGCAGAACACTGATAAGTTAACAGGCATTGTTTCAGTTCATTTCACAGCTCCCCATTTCAGCTGAATATTTTGAGTTCCTGACTCTCTTGCAAAAGCAGCTGTTTCCTTTCATGGTATTCAGGGTTTGCCCTTTAACTCAATGCACTGTTCTTCACATATGTGTTTTTAGTTCAGCCTGAGATGTTGGTGTATCATTCCACCAAGGTTCTGTGAGAGACACATTTGGTAGCTTTGTGATGAGCTGTATATAGGCCTCGCCATGGGGAATTATGGACTTGTCCTGTGTCAGTGAAGCTCTGGAAATTTCTTCTGAGCCACCGTGAAGAGATACAGTGGAACTGGGGCTGTATTCTTCAGTCCTTGGTGTTTCAGTCTATAGCACTGAGCTTTTGCCGTTTCCAAACAGTTATAGGAGCTTTGCATTTTTCAGTATCTGGGCCCTGCTTCTGTTCAAACTTCTTCAGGCTTTGGTGTTTGTGAAGTCCATGGTTGGATCCTCAATGTGTGTAGATTGGCATTTAAACCTTGAAGAGCTTGTGACAGTTTAGCTGATATCAAAGATTGCTAATAGTGCTGTATCCAGCAACTAGAATTCCTGATAAGTAGAGATGAGGTTGCTGGTTTCTGCTACCACATAGATGTATGCAGTGTAAGGTAAAGTGCCTCTTTGTGATGGGCAAAAATTAAGAGTAAATTAGGGGTCCTGTAAGATAGACCCTGTGAACAGCCCACTTATGGGCAGAAAAATAAGCCTATATATTTATGCTTATAATTTATATTTTTAATAAAACTGAGAAAAAGCACAGGTTCAGATAGCACATGAACAATATGCATTGCATGCAGGCAGGAAGACCTACTGCACAGAGTGTAACTAAGTACACCTTATGTAAATGCTGTTTCATCATTGAAACTAATTTATGATTATGGTAACTGGCTGTATATGGCAAGAAAGCTGCTCAGGAGGCTGTTTGATGTGTTTTCTTCTTTGTAGTATTTCTTTGTAGTTCCTGAATGTGATAGCATTTCTGAATTTTTATTTTATTTTTTTTTTTAATAGGTGAAGTTACAGATCTGAAGAGACAAGCTGTTGAGGAAATGATGGACAGAATTAAAAAGGGAGTTCATCTGAGACCAGTCAACCAATCAAGCAGGCCTAAAACAAAGGTTTGGAATAAATATCAGAGCAGTATTAACTAAAGCAGTCAAGAGAATCTATTTGCCTCAACTCATTTGCTTCGCCTGATTTTTAATAAAATGTAGAGCAGCCTATATCTGAAGAACAGAAAAAGGAGTGAAGTAAGTAAAGCAGTAAGTAAATAGATACCCAGTTTCTTAGACAAAGAAAGGAATTGAAAGCAAATATCTTGTAAACAGCCACTGAGAAACAAAAAGCAGAGAGAATAACTGAGTTGGGTAAAAGGAGTGATCAAGAAGTGGACTGTGTTTAGCAGTATTTCTTCCTTTTATGCAACACTAAACACTAAGACCTGAATTTGGCTACTAGAAAATTCTGCTTACCATCTTCATAAAAGCATATTTGTTCTTTATGTATAGGCTGTGATTCACGGTGCTAAGAGTGAAGACTCTTCCCATGATCTGTATAAGGAAATAGATTGAAGGTTAGCCATGTGCCCATGAGAGGAGAGAGCAGAGGAACATAGTACAGCTGCATGCCTCATGAGGTGTCTGTCTTCAAGTACAAAGTCTGTCATGGTCCATTTCATCTGTTTTATAACATGTGTCTGGTTTGTTTGTTTACAGCCAGAAACACCAAAGCCCTCTGAAAGTGCAATGAAAGAATTAAAAGGGATTCTGGTAAGAAACTTGTAGTTTATATTTCACTTCTTTTCTTCTCCTTGAGCTGACAGAGCATTCTGTGCAACTTTCAAATACTGTGCTGAGTATTTGAAACTTCTGCATTAGTGTGTTGGATTAAAGCTGTAGAGAAACTTTGGAGTGAATTCCCCAATTCCACTTTTGACTTTGGTCTGACTGAAAGGTTTGGTTTGGTCTTGCTAACAAAATTTATTTTAGAGAAAATTAGCCTGTTAATTCTGCTTCAGATTTGTATGTTCCTGCCACTAGAGGGGATGTTTCAGTCTGCACCTGCCAGAGATCATCTGGAAGCTTTCCAAGTACTCACAGTGGGGATGCTTCAGGAGGGAGAGGCAGTTGAATATATCTAGCCCAAAGTAAAGCCCCTGAACTACACATATAGTAGATGTAGGGTTCTCCTCAGCAATGCTCTGAACTCCTGCTCCCTCCTGAGGCAACAAATTTCTTTTTGGTGTAGACAGAGCCTAGATAGAGCAAGAGCTCTCTAGTCTATCTACATTTATATGTAGAAAAAAAAAAAAATTACTTTGGGTAGCTGTCCATATACCCACTTATCACTAAATAAAAACATTTGGTGTGTATTTTGCCCTACTCAGAGCAGTGTGCTAAGTTTGCTCCTGTTCTGTCCTTTACTCCCATACATTGCATTGTATATTTACCTGGTTGCTGCTTTAGCACAAGTCCTAAAATGGTGTCAAACACTTAGAAGGAGCTGTACTTCTTGCTCCCTGACTTCTGTGAACCTGAAGCTTTTAAAGCTTAAGTTCAACTTTGCCACATCTTGTGAAATTTTGCCTTTGTAAGGTGAAATACAGTGAAATTCTGCCCATATTGAAACAAAATGCTTCACATCCACTCTACAGAATGTAACGCGAATCATTCTAATCATCCATGGCATCACGTAAAATAACTTCAGTATTGTGTTGGGTGATGCAAGACAGTACAGCAGAGAGTGTAGCCACAGCTTGTGCTGTGATTTAAAATCACAAGTGTGAGACGCCAGTGACATGTTAAACTTACTGTTCTCCAATCACATGAAAGCAGGGGAAGAAGAGGGAAAAATGATCCAGAGAGCCACCAGACCTTAATGCCAAGCTCTAATTAGAAGGACACATAATTAAATGCAGAGGTAAATAGAATAAAATGCAACACAGAGATTATGTTTTAAATGGAACTCCATAATTACAGGAATAGTTTGCTGTGGAGTGCTGTTTGGACCAGTCAGGGTTGGACTGTACGATCCTGCCGAAGGTCCTTTCGTTTTCTAATAGCTGTTTTATTTCTTTGATACTGTATCACTGACATCAGGGGAGACTTGATTATGTACTTCAGAGGGAGCAGAGAGAAACCTACAGTCACTCCACTTCTGTATCTAGCTTGTTGCTTTTGAGCCCTTCAGGATATTTGTAGTATAAGACAAACTGTATAAAATCCAATTCAGTCTATTCTTGAGACCAATCATTATACACAGTCAGACAACAAACACGGGGGTGGGATGTGATGGAGTAAACATTTGTTGTTACCATGCTAATTATGCATTTCATGTGGACCTCTGTATAATTGTTACAAACAGAACATGTTTTGTTCTGTAAATTGCAGAGTTTGAGTGACTCTGCTCAAGTTGCTTTCGTATGAGTATGTTTGTGCAGATCTGGAGCATACCATTAATTATTAATGTACCTGCTCAGCTAAATTTAAAATAGTTGCCAGAGAAAATATTTAAATTTCTGAGCAGGGGTGAAGGATTAGAATTACTTTGCTGGGATCTTGAAAGTAGCACAGTTTTTGCAACTTGCGATGCCATTTCTTTTTGTCATTTGCTATTTCTGCTCAGAAGTTACGTCCTTGTCAACAGAAGATGTCAAGCATGTTATTTATGTTCTGAAAAATGATCTAGGAGTTCTGGAAGGCTGAATAAAAAGGATTCCTGGGCATTCTTAAAGATGGCAAGACTCAGAGGGAGAATAAAATAGCATATGGTCCCAAATTTTCAGTTACCTTATAAACATTTTTGGGAAATATTACAGTGAAGTGGGTGCTGACTCTCTTCATTTGGGAAATGGATGCAGTATGCATTGTGTGCATGCTAAAATTCCCCTGGGCAAGTCTAGGAGTTTTCAGGCTCTCAGTAAAGCCTTTTTTTTTTTTCCCCTACCTTGAAGTGCTGCTGGACTTGCAGATCTGCTGATATGAAGAAGTAATAGCATGTATTTCTGTTTTGTATGTATGAACAACTGTTTCAATGTGGGATCTAATTCTGTGCTTAAGAGAAACCCTGAAGTTTGTGGACATAGGGTCAGGTTTATGGCAGCCCAGCAAGATTATAGGATATAGCAACACGCTGCAGTTGCAGCTAGTACATACTGACCTCTACAGATGTGTGTACACACCAGGATGCAGAAACACAGGAGAATGCTAAAATATAAAACATGATGAAGCAATAAAATATGAATCTGGCTTTTTGCTAATAGAGGTCAATTATGGGCATGATAATGCTCTAGCAGTCTTAAGATCCTCTAAATATTAAGGTGGAGGAAGATGGCAGCTTCCTGCAAACATCAGAATTTGTTCACTAGTGATCCAGAACATCTTTATTAAGCCTGATATCAGCCCTCTAACATGTAGGTAAGTGTGGTTAATCCCTATCCTGGGAAATCCAAGTAAAGGGAGGAGTGGTGAGCCAGTCCCTGGATGTTCACTGTTGTGCAAAGCTCTTCCATCAGTACGGTCTAGAACTGTAGCTGCTTTTCCTGCAGTTTAAAAGTTTCTCACGCTGTGCATACAGGATGTTTGGCAAGGCATAATATGTCCTTGGAGAACTTGACATGTCTATTTCTTGCTGTAGGAAACATTGAATAAATCCACCAGTTCTCGAAGCTTGAAGTCCCTTGAAACGGACAGCAGTGAAACAGAGTTGGAACGTGTTCTGCGACGCCGGAAAGTAACCACTGACCAGGACAGTGGTAGTAAGTGGCTGGATTCCTTTATAGTCCTCTTCCTGCATTAAGTGACTCTTGAAGCTCTACTTTCTCTTCCAGACCATTGCCATTTCAGCCATTACGGAGAACCCTACTTAACTTCTGCAGTGACTCACCTCCCCGTCGCACTTCTTGCTTCTCATCCTCATTTTCTCCAAGAGATGCCTCTGTCAGGATTTACTACGCACTCAGACATATATGCACAGGTTCCTCTGTCCTGCCTGGAGCTCAGGCATTGTTATTGGAGTTAATAGTCTGAGCCTACTGTGAAAATACCCTTGAAAGTAATGGTAACCAGAGAAATGAGGGTTTAGGACTAGTGTTCTGAATTCACCTCTTCTGCAGAGCAAGGGTCTGCAGTTTTTAAGCTATTCTTTACTATCATCATCTCTAATAAATTCTTGATGTTCTGCCTGATTAGAAACACAGTCTGTGCAAGTGTAAGTTCATGCCACCTTTGATGCAGGTCTGGCTGGTTTTCATGTCACTGTATGGTTTTAGCTTGGACTCTGTGGATAACAGTTCACTGATGGCTCATTAGTATGAGAACAGGCTGGTTTTATTGTCTGTCTGGCTCTTGCTCTAGTTGCACTTCAGACTGGGAGAGTGCTGGCAAGTTGTGAGTCGGTACTGCTGTGTGGGCAGCAGGATTTGCCATCCCAGAAGGCAAGGGGATTGAGTGCATGACTGTCAGTATAGCAAGCCCTGCCCCAGGTACAAGAAAGGGTTAATTCTGTTGGGGAGAGCAGAAGCTGCAAATACAGTATTTTGATGCTCTCCTGCATCTGATGCTGTTTGTTAAAATTCTATTTTGATTTGTGCAGTTTTCTTGAAATCTGCTCTGCTTACGTGTTGTTTCTAGACCAGTCAATCCGGGTAACAGAAGCATTAAACTTTCTCTGGGTTTTAGGTCCCACTGGAATCTTGGCCACATCAGAATCAAAATCTCTGCCTGTGCTAGGTTCGGGAGCCAGTGCTGCACAAACAGCCTTGAACAAGAAAGACCTGGAGACAGAATTCAGTTCCAAAGTACCCGACTCAGGTCCTGTGTCTCACCAGCCCCAGGGTGAGACAGGCTTCAAGCCTACATTACAGTAAGTACAATATGGAGTGCTAGTTATATTCTGGTACCAGATCTTTTTAGCTGAGGCATTTTGAAAGTGATTTAATATCAGGTTCGGTTAATAGGATAAATGTACAGTCTGCAGCTGTTTACCCCTGACTCCTCAAATAATTTGCAGTCTCACATGGAGGTAGAAATTGAAATTGATGTAATAAAGGTTTTTTTTCCTGTAAAATCTGTGAATGTTCTTCATAAAAAAGAAAGTTAATCTTCTCTGTCAAAAAAGAAGCAGTCTGGAGGTTTTGGGGAATAGCAAATTATTCTGAAGAGGGGTGATAGCTCTATAGTTAGCTCTTGATTGAAAAAAAAAAAAAAAGGTAGTTCTAGCACAATATTTAAAAAAATAAGTCAGTCATATTGGTTTGTTGCAGGTGTACAGGGAAGCTTCTGTTGGACCAAAACAAGTCCTGACTGTTACATTAAATGTTGCTAAAAATTCTGAATGACCTGGAAATCTCAAGATTAAGTTCTTTAAAAAAACCAAACCAAACAAACAAAAATGCCATTAGTGCTGCATTTGCACAGAAGAATCTTTTGTCACAACAGCTTGAAGACTCAAGGTGCCAGTTAAACATCAAAGAGTTAAACCTGCTTCAGAAATATTTATTTCAGACAGATCTCCTGGAGGATTGGTTTGTTTTACAGCAATACCAAGCTGCTTTTGAAATTAGGTTGTGCACTTGCTTCAGTTGCCTTGCCGGGTTGTTTGTCAGTTTGTCACTTCAAGAAAAGGAAATAGATGAGACAAATCAGATGGGCAGAATATTGTAATCATGGCTAATTAAACCTGTTTTCCTGCTCTGTCAGTTAAAAAATACCACCAGTACCAATTCTAGCAAGTCTACATGGCTTGGTTCAAAGGAGTAAGTTATGACAAATGAGCTGGAAATTCAGTTCTCATCTGTTTTATGAACTGATAGGTACTTTGCTCTCCTGCAAGTACTTTTAATGTTTATTTTTGAATGGATGAAGAGCCCAATTTCTCTTTGTTCCCTACAGTTTTATTTCATTCGCACTGTGTTTTAAAAGCAGAATGTCTTTCTCAGTCATAGGTATTTTTTCCTTTTATATGATTTAAGTTTCCATAGAAGAAAGATGATCTTCATTTTAATTTAATCAGAAAGATGAAGTTTTGTTCAACAGTTAATTTGACATGAATAATGCTATTGCATTTTCTTGAACTTCTACCCTAACAGGAAGGTGAGGTGGTTCCTGAAAAATACTGTGTTTGTGAATTTCTACAATTTTGAACAGATAACCTTAATCAGAAAATACAGCAACTCCTACCACCTTTTGTCTGCCTTTATTCCAGCAAACTAAGTGGAAATTGCATTTACAAGAAAGGAAATGAAATAATTGCAGGCCCCAAGGTCTCACAGAATGCGTGGTGAATTGACAGTGAAAAGGATCTTGTGTTGACAGTCACAGTTGTTACGTGTTATAAAAGCATATGTGAAGCTCAATTTATTTCTCAGCTTGCCTATTCAGTGACATCCTAAAAGACACATTTAACTTTAATTTATCTGTTTAAAGCATTAAAACAAATGTGATGGGCCAGATTCCTTAGTGCTGCGGGGCTTCTTTGCACCGAGTCACTGGTGTAAACCTGCTTAATTGGAAAGGCTTATCATTGAGGATGATTTTCCAGTGAGAGAGAAGGTGCTGGGGCTTTCACATTCTTTTGCTGCTGGGCTGGCAGGGAGGAGCAGAAATAACCTAGATGCTTCATCCCACACTCAAATGCAATTACATTTCTTTTTTCCTGCTGAGTACTGTTTGCAGCAAAGGTTAGTAGAAGCAGCCTCCAGAGTCTGAGGTGCAGAAGCGCTGTTTTAAACTGGGCTCATTTGAAACAGACATCAGAAGGAAGTTCATTTGTCTAACATGTCTGACAGCTTGGCTCTGTAATTAGGTGGTTTTTCTGGGCTTCACTGGGTACATCTACACTAGCAGTTTAGTTTGGATCAGCAGAGCACTTCTGAAGCAAATCTCCTTATTGTCCCCATTTGCTGTGCTTTGATTTTTTTATCCCGGAGTGGTTTTAGTGCATAAACCAGTTCCCTGGATTAATTGGATGAGTGAAACTAAACCAGAAGATGAGATCCAGCCTTTAATGGCTGGCCATAGGGCCACATGAGAGCTGGTTCAGTTAATAACCCCCCTGAAATGTGTGTTATGAGGACATCAGTCTGAAGTATAGGCTGTTTCCCTCCATGTCTGGCTCCTGTTGCACTACAGTGTTTCCTAAGGTAGGCCATGTTAACTAAACAAACAGTGCTCTGTTCTGACCACATACTCTACATGGCAGAGGAATGCAAAAGATATCTTGTGGCTCTTCTCCTTGTTCATACCTGAGGTAAAAGGATGTAGCTGTCTGTTGTGTTTCAAGGAATTGCAAATGATGAAAGGTGGAACCTGCTTCAACTGTTTGCAGCAGCTGAGCAAATCTTTTATAGCACGGCAGAGGATTGCATGTCTCATAATTACTGGGTGTCTCTTACAGTGCAATGTTTATTCTTTTTTCTTCACCTAGATTTTAATGTACAGCTTCCTACAGAAAACTTTAGGAGTAGTTGTGCACAAGATCTTTTTATTTCCTGCCCCATCCATTTACTAAGCCTTGTAATCTGAAGGAGGAGGTAATACTTACAAATATTTAAAAGCAACAGCCCTATTCATCCTTCTTTATTCACATCGAGTAAGAGTTGAGCAGACTCCTTCTCACGGAGAGAGAGGCCACCTTTAGGTCACGCCTGTGAAAAAGACTTAGTCTTGAAAATGTATCTGTGAACTATATGTAGAAAGAATTTAGCTCATTGAGTGAAATCCTGGATCGTCCTCACCCTCAAGTCAGTGACACTCTAACCTAAATATGCACGGGCTAAGGATTTCAGTCTGGTTAAGTAGGACTCCACACCCAGTACAATTACTCCCGTGGTTCAGCGTTACCAAAGCACTGGCCTCCAGATGAATCAATTGGGCCACTCGCATGAGTTGCCAAAGGAGGCATAGTGGGGAAAAGCTGTAACATTAACATAAAACACATGTTGATTTAGAAATCCTCCTGTAGTCAAATTAAGTGATAATAGCTCAGAGAAATCAATTCAGAAGAAAAATGTTGGTTTCAAACCACTAGGTGAGGTGTTATTTCAGTGCAGGAGATTGTTAGAAGGGTCCGAAGGCATTAAGCAGATGATCTGGAAGGTGTGAAGTTCCACTGAGGTGGTGCTGAGGGGGAAGACATCAATAATGTGTGTCCTGTAGAGAAATTGAGGCCTTACCTCAGTATTCAGGTAACTTCCTCTGCAAATCTCTTCCCAAGTGTTTAACACAGCATGAATGTAATTCTGGGAAGAGAATAGGTGACAATTTAGTTCCCTTGGGACCAAAGAGAATTCCTGTGACTCCCTGTGGTGTGTAGACAGATAAGGGAAAGGTGTGTCTGACTCTGCTCCTGGGTTTTTTGTTTGGGTGTTTTTGGTGGTGTGGTTTTTGTTTGGTTTGGGTTTTTTTGTTTTTTTTGGGTTTTTTTTGTTTGGGGGGTTTTTTGGGGGGGGGTGTTTTTGGGTTTGGTTTGGTTTTTTTTGGTTTGGTTTGTTGGTTTTGTTTGGGGTTTTGGTTTTGGTTTTTTTTCATTTTTTCCAGCACTTTGTAAACATTTTGTTTCTGGGCAGCAGAGTTCTCTGCTAGCAGAGCGAACCACAGAGAGAGTTAGTCTTAATCTGATGATTTTATACAATTAAAGGATTTGTCCTCCTTCTCCTGGCTGTAATCTTAGTACCCCTGAATCATCTACCAACTCTGTGGGAAGCAACTCTGTCTCAGCTAGACAGAACTGCAAAGGTTTTCAGAGCAGCTCGAATGTGGGCAATTTAGATTGAGCAACAAATGAAGAAAACAATGGGATGTTCTGGAAGTTTGAGTTTTCCTCAATTTAAACTGTTTTCAATGCTTCAATTACACATTTTATTCTGGGTGTACTTTTTCTCTCCTGTCTCAGTGCAGGTGGAAGCTTTCCAAGATTCTTCATTTAAATGCACTTGCCAATCTTTATCAGCATTTTCAAAAAAGCACCTAAAAATTGAAACAATTTCCATGCTAAAGACTTGTCTGTAGTTCCATTCTACTCGCTGCTTTATTGACCACCTGTCTACTCAGCTACATTTAGCAGAGGCACTCCTGAAATGGAGGTGTCTTGTGCTTTCTTCACAGATGTCTGGTGTTACAGGTA
Organism: Megaceryle torquata; assembly: GCA_024611175.1. Taxonomy (NCBI): domain Eukaryota; kingdom Metazoa; phylum Chordata; class Aves; order Coraciiformes; family Cerylidae; genus Megaceryle; species Megaceryle torquata. Next base: position 54,426 of record JANIJG010014582.1, read on the forward strand.
GTGCTGGTACTGTCAGAGAAGGGAACTATTGGGCTAATTCACTAGTGTCACTGGTTTTATTCCCTGTAAGGTCCTGTAGACAAATACTGTCATGTGGTGGGATTTTTTTATTTACTGGAGACTTTCAAGACTTGGAATTTGTGTATTTTTCGCTATTGTTTGGTATTAGCTTTTGGTCCTGTCTGTTGTATTCCCTGGCCTTGTTAAGAATTCTGAAATACTTAAGGAACATATCTGTGGGTTTGCTTTTATTCTCAGTAAAAGTTTTTGACTGAGAATGACATTGACTCTCCTCTTGTGGTCTGTCACATAACAGACAGGCCCTGGCGGGACTCTGCCAAGCCAAGCTCTGCTCTCCAGTACAGCCTGATTCCCTGGGCTGGTTCGTCTGGGTCAGATGCAGGACAGCTGAGCTGCTGGTATTCAGCAAACCCTCCTAGCGTAGTGGTTTGGAAAGAACATCGAGATTGGTGTATGTAAGCGTTATTGCACGAGTGATGTTTGTCCTCAGTCCTGGAATCTGGTAGGAAAATGGGAATGCTGTGGTCAGGACAGGCGGTAGTCAGGCAAACAGCAAGTTATAGTTGCTGTGTAGACCTGGTTTGTAAATGATAGAAGGAAGCAACTGGTGGTGAGCACCTGTATAATGAGCTAATGCTTCAAATCTCACCTTTTGGGTTGAGTTTTTTATACTGGTAGCAGTTTTTCTTTGCAGACATTTAACAGCTCTTTCAGCATCCTAGGTTAGGGAGCTCACTGAAAGGCAAAGGTTACTAATTTAATGCCATGTTAGTGTCAGCTTTTGTAGAAGAAATTACTTCATTCACACCACCTCTGATTCCAGGCAGAGTGTCCCTTGCTTACACTATGTACTTGCAAAATTTTGCCAGTATTTCCTGTGCTGTAAACCCCATGGATTTTCCGACAGTGTCTTCCTCGATTGGTTTCCTTCAGCCTTCTGCCTTTACATATACATAGAAAATTAGATAAGACTTCATCCAGTAAAATTTTCGAGGCATAAAATTCTGGTTTCTAATGGAAACATATTACAATGGTTTCATGACTACAGCACTGAGCAAAGTTAAATAATATCAGGATTATAATATTAACCAGAGGAAACAAAGAAAATCCAAGTCTTGGTTGTCAATCTGATCCTTAGTTTGTCTTTTTGTACTCGTATTGTAAATTACTTACAAAGATCACAGCAGTACTAGTTCGTGGACAGCCCATCAGGTGTAACCCTTTATTTTTACACCTTCTGTAACTACATAAACAGAATATATTGCTTTTGATGCTCTTATGTCACAGGCAGTCCTCAGTACTGCACGGGACTCTGCATATCCCATGCAATTAATCTAAAATGCATTTATTATCTAAATCTGGCAGATTTCATGCATTTAGTCAAAAATATATGCAGACTTACGAACAATTATGTACGAATGAGTACAGTGGAAGTAGGTTCTCAGTTTCTGGCTTACATACATAGTTGGACAAATAACAAGAATACTGATAACGGCATTAACAGTCTTAATGAGAGAAGAGCTTTGCATAGAACTAAATGCAAATACCTTGGCTGGACAAATTTGCAATTGTCCAAAACTGTGGCTAACTGTAGCTGCACTAATTGCTTTTCCCAGCTTTATTTGTAGCAGGAAAAACACTTTTTGGAAAGGGACCACTAAAATTATGGTAATTCTTGCACTGAAACTTTATTATGCCGGCATTCTGCTCTTGACAAACTATTGAAAATGAGCTCTGAATACCTGATAAATAGGGTTAATAATTTTTAACAATACCTCAGCTGTAATGGCAGTACTGTCAGGCTGGTGCTGCAGCACTGTAAAGGATTCGAAGAAGGGAATGCTAGTACAACGAAGTCCGAGTGGTAATTCTTATTTTTATGCTTGAAATGCTGATTTAATCACTGGTTTTCTCCATTAAACTACTTTATATCGACATCTTTCATTTTTCTGTCCTTTGAAGGTGGTAAATATGATTGCCATTTTATCCATTTTTGTTATAAATGAAACAGACTTCAGAGTGTTTGGCTGTGCATCAGTTGTTGGAATGCTGCCATACACTAATGCAGACTCCCCACTGTGAGCCCAGTGAAGAATTATACTTTGATTCACGATTGTATTAAATAGTCCAGCTGTTGGGATTTGAAAGATAGTTACCTCCAAAGTGAAATAAAAATGAACTTGGCATTTATGGCTTTGACCATTTTTATAGTGTTGGGCAATCAGCTTTTCAGAGGTAGCACTTTTTAAAATAACCCTCTTCTGGTTACACTGCTTTAAAAAGTTTAATTTGCTGTAACATTCAAAATACCCCACCTTGAATTTTCTGGAATGATTGGCAACTTCTGCATAAAATAAGCATTATTTTCCTTATGAAATCACTAGCTTCTGATGATAATCAAGTGAGTCTGAAACTGTATCCATTAGTGCCAATTTCTGCATTAATTAACTTATACCAAAGTTCTAATGTTAGAGACAATTCATGTAATTAAAGCTTGAACAGGGAATTTCATTTGCTCTATCCCGTGCTTCAGTAGCAAGCTGAGTAGATTCTTTTTGAAGTGGAAAGTGCAAAACCTGTGTTTTTGTGAGAATTTATTTGGCTTTAACCTGTACGTTTACTCTCTCCCTGTCAGGTGGGAGCCAGCGCATTCTCCGCCCCGTGCTCTAATTGTTGAGTGGGGTGACCTCTTTTTTTCTTTGTCATTTTCTCTAGGACAAAGACTGTCACAATAAAGGGCAGTTCATAGCCAAATGATCCAGTAGCTGAATTTCTTTCCCTGGCCTCCAGTTGGTTCTACTTTTTCCTTTCAAGGGTGTTAACCTAGCAGTAGGGAAGGTTGTTCCTTATGAGTAAGCATGAAAAAATTTGGAAAAAAAAAAAAATAAAAAACTAGGGGGTGGACAACTCTGGACTAGCACATACAGTTGCATTCAGCAGCTCTGCACTGAGGCTTCTGAGGAGAGCAGAGCCACAGACCCACAGCTGTGTGTAGGACCTTCCTACACTGAGGAGTTTTGCACCTGCCCAGTTTGGAGGTTGTATCTGTATGGGTGCAGACATCTATATGGTGCTCATGCTGTTGTGTAGGGCCCTGCCTAGAGATGGGCTGAGTACGCAGGTGTGACTGCCCTCTCTAAGCACCCCTGGTGACACAAGCTCAGGCGCATGGGCCAGCAGGCTCTGGAAAGCCTGGCAGAGGAGGCGGGAGCCTGTGCGTGCAGCCCCTGCTCTGCCCAGGCAGCAGCGTTAGGGCGGCAGAGGGAATACCCCGATCTGCAACTTGCTCAGGTTGCGCTTTCCCAGCATCTGCCTTGATCTCCGCTGGCATGTTCTAGCTAATCTAAGGATTTTCCTGCATGTTTTCACCACTAGTACAAAGCTTTTGAATATAGACAAGCGTTTTCAATGTTTATTGTGTGATGCCAGTCTCAACAAATAACCCTGGTGTCTCTGACCTTTCCTTCCTCCCTCCCCTTTCGGGAGGGCTCTTTATCTGCAAGGATCCCTGCCCTGCAAGCCATCAGGATGTCACCCCATTTCTGCAGTACAGAACACAGGGCTAACGCCCTCTGCATGCCAGCAAATCCAGAAACCATTTGCACTTTGTCCCAGTGAGACCATGAGCAGCCTGCTGGGGCTGAGCCAGAGCAGATGATCTGGTTGCACTGCCCCTACCTCCCTGTCACACGGCAGAGTGTAGTACAGTGACAGCCCCGTGCAAGCTGCTCTGCGATGGAGGTGTGGAGGAGAAGCCACGTTGTCCTTGCAGGCTGAAGGATGGCGAGCCTGCACACTAAGGAACTGGCAGCATCTCCTCTGAGGGCAACTGCTCTGTGACATGGGGGGAACCTAAATCCAGCTCCGAGATGAGCAGAGAGACTTATGACTATCTTTAATTTGATTCTTTCACAGTTGTAAGGATTTTTTTTTTTTCCAGTGCTTTGAGAGTTCATTTTTCCTGTTAAGTATCTTCCATGGCTACCTTAACAAATGATTCAGGAGGGGTAGTGTGACTGCTGCATTTTGTGCACTAATATCTCTGTGTAACAGCTGTTACATCTATAAATCTATTTACTAGTTGAGTAAGTCATACGTCCTACTAGTAATAGAAATGTTTTTCTTTATATTCTTTCTGCTAAATATGTGAACTGTTATCTGTATTCATGTATTTGTTCTTTTTCCTTTAGATCAACTAGTCATACAGAATTTACAAGGAAAGCTTCTAGCAGTGAAAAAGAGACAGAATCCATTGTAGTTTTAGACCCTGTTTCCACCAGTGGGGATCAGATGTCTGAAAACACACTGAATCAGAACAAAATGAGAGAAGAAAAAAGCAAGCAGCTGCATAGAGAAACTAACATTGGGAAAATAAAAGAAGCAGACAGTTCTAACTGTTAATTGTTACTGTGGAAGGCTGTAACTTTTGGATATCATTATCTGGATGTGTAAACTGCTTAGGTGTGTTACTAGGGGCTATGGTCTGTACTCCAAACTGTTTTCAATACTACAAGTTGAAATGGTCTTTTGTATGCAGTTTTGTTACACGCATTAAAGTTAAATAATTACGTATCACTCCAAATCCCTTTTACCATTTTAATTTTGCAGGTATGGTTATTATTTTCTTAGTGTCAGTTACCTTTACTTCAAAGCTGTATTTGAAAAGGCTTTTTAAAAAATATTCTTTTATGGAGATGATGTCTTGTTAAAGGTCTGTTCTAAAGCTTGCTGGAAGCCCCCTGCATCCCTCTTCAATTGGACAGGTTTGGGTTAGACCCCGTGAAGGTCAATACACACACATCAGCTTTAGTAGGGGAGGTATTACTGATTATTTAAAAAATAAGTGTTTAGACGCATTGATTTAAAACTATTTTGATATCTACTTAAACCAAGATCTCATAGGTCTCCTTACTGCTGTTTCCATGCACACTCTTTTGAGAAAATTAAAAGCACAAGCATAACTCTTCAGTTTTCAGGTGCCCAGTGAGGCTGAAAAGCAGAGGCAGTGCAGGGTGTCAGTTCAGTACCAAGACTGCTGGCAACAGCCAAAGTCGGAAGCTGGTGGATTGAGGTTGGTGCTCTCATTTGGTTGAAGAGCTCTTCAAAGGAGGACTTATCTCCTGGTTTTGGTTCAGTGTTACATAACAAAGTTTGGAACTACTGCACCTGGAGTCTGCATTTCCTGCTGAAAAAAAAATAACTTATCCAAGTCTGCCATGAGTACAGGCTGCTTTGGGATTCAGTCATTCTAGGATTGCAAGTTATTTGGAATCAGCGTTTTTGGGAGCTCGCAGCACTAACAAGCCTTTGCTTTAAACCTGGTACACACTGGCGGCATTAATTTCTTTATTAGATAACACTTTAGATGTCTGTATTTGACACAAATCCCAGTTTCCCCCAGCCCTTCATTCGTAGGAAGACAGTGAGATAGGTACCTAATTGATTTGCTCCACTGCCAATTCACATTCCATTGTAGTCCCTCTTTAAACTCAAGACGGTATCTCATTCTCTTCTAATGAACGAACAAATGCAATCAGGGATTTACTTAAAGATCAGTGTAACTGAAATTGGGTGGTCAAGTACTTGAATGCACTTGGATTATTTTTTATTTAATGATTTGAAACAGTGATAGTATTGAAGGATGAATGTTCTGAGTTTGTTGGTTTGGCTCTGCATGCAACTGTCTGGTGCTTTTCCTAAAAATAAAATGATAGTAACGAGTGTGGTAGTTTCACATCTTTTTTGGTGTTTTTTGCATGTCTGCTGGGAAAGTCTTGGACTTGGTCTAATCACTGAACTACATATAATTCCTAAACTTGGGGAAATTTGTCGCTCATTGATACCTTCATTTCTGGGGGGCGGTTGGCTCTGATGGTTAATTTTTCACTTGGGTATCTGTTACACTGAATTTACAATGCAACATTTTATATATGTATTTTTCCTCAAATTATTGTGCTGTATTATATGTTCAAATTTTCAAATAATGCAAAACCCAGAAGTTTTTAAAGTATTTCTTTTACTTAAGCTGTTTGTTACCTAGGACATAAATTATTTCTCTTTTCACCGTTGCTTATTAAAAAGACTCCTGACAAGTTTCCCAGACCTTGTGAATTTGACTTGTTATTCCCTGCCTCGGACTGAAGCAAGCTTCCCCGTGCTGCCAATTACAGCTTTGTGCCCTACATTTGGGGTCTGTGCTGGTGCCCTTGTATTGGTAGTTAGCTAGAACTGGAGCAAACTTCCCTTGCAGGCTAGATCTAAGAGCAGCATTGAGGGTGTGTGGGGGGATGGAGCAGCATAACAGTCAAGGCCTTTGTTTTTTGTAATTTTTTTTTTTTTACTGTTTGTCACTAGCTTGTTCTTTGTATGGAGAGAGATTTTGACTTTCCCCAAACAAACGTTTAGTTTTGGACTTAACACAGAGGTATTTGTTTTGTCGATTTGTAAATAGAGCACAGAATTTCATACTGTTTTCAAGCTATAGCCAGAGCTTGGTTAAGGTAGTTTCAGCTGATAGGAATGGTTTTGTGGGAGAAGAAATCCGAATGCTTTTAAAAATGTTAGGCTAAAGTGCTCAAGGAAAAAAAAAAAAAAAAGGAATAATTAATAGATAAGTTTCTTACTAGAATTTTTTTTTTTAATATATGCAAAAGTTAATGTTGACAGCCTAGGTCTGTGTGCTGTTCGCTGGGAGCTGAGCAGGCAGGCTGGGAACCTGCAGGGCTGGCTGCGAGAGCTGTGCAGGCAATGAATGAATCCTGCCTTGCGGGAGGAAGTACATCAGAAAGTTGTTTTTCTGGCTGTGATTCTTCAGCAAAAGAAATAAATTCAAGATTTGCTTTTCCTGAAATAGAAGAGGAAAAAAAGAAACTCATGTTTGCTGTTACTTGGTTTCCTGTAATGTTCTCTGGTGTACTCTGATTTTTTTGAAATGCTACGTGTTGCTGACAGGAGTCTTTGAACACATTTAAAAGTCTGGTCCTTAGAAATAAGAGTGACAGCCCTGCACTTTTGTTACAGTATTCGATCAGGGTTCACAGCAGCCTAAGCTGGGATATTTACTGGGTTTCCTTCTTCACTAATCATCTCACCTTGCTGGCCCAATTAGGACAGCCATTTTCTGCCCTGGTGCCCTTGCAAAAGTTCCCATCAGCTGACTGCGGCCTCTTCTCCACTCCAGCCTTTAACAACTTTATGTAAGCCTACATTTAGATGTTGCTTCTCTAACTCACACCTCTCCCTGCTACTTTTCCCAGCTCTATGGCACTCCTTCCTCCCAGACCTGTTTTGCCACATGCAGTGCCTACCCCACCACTGAATACATCTCAGCTGTATGTTACCTTTCAGTAAAGGAGGGGCCAGAGGAGGTGATGGGGCTGGCGAGCCCTTCACACACCCCATCCAGGTGTGTCCAGAGGCTGAAACAGTACCGGTGATGGGGCTGTGCTTAGGCCAAGACTCCTGCACCCCTCAAGTTACTGGTAGGGAGAGGGGGCAAGGCAGCAGGAGCACTGAGGGTGCCGGATGATAGCGTGCTGCTGGGCCCAGCTGCACGCCCTGTCCCCTCACTCCTCAGGGAACCCCAGATGGGTCAGAGTGCCTCCCCCCCCCCCTTCCTGAGCCACTTAGAGAGTCCTCTACTTCCCAGCTCTCCAGTGTATTCCCAGCTACACAGCCCAGCCAAATGAAGAGTTTGGTATGCAGCTCAGATGCGCCGGCTCACTATTTCCCTGCTGTTGATTTAGCTATTGGATTTTATTTCTGCCAAATGATTAATGGCTTCAGGAATTGTTGTTGTTTCACCGTATGAGATAGAGGTCTAAATATTTGTCAAACTCAAGCTCTTTTGTTTAGATTATACCATTTGAATAGGGAAGTTATTAATACTGCCTAGGCAGTTAAAGTTCATTATCTGTCTTGGTTTTGAAAAGTGCATTTCTCAGCAAAAAAGATTTTCTGCCTACATTTCTCTTTTTTTCACAATGATTAAATATGAGCAAGGGGGAGATTTCAAAAACTCAAAAAATTTGTAATAAAAATTTTTTTAAACCAAAAAAAATGTTAAATGTTGTGCATTTCAAGTGCTGCTATCCTATGTATAGAACGTGGAAAATTATTTGAAACAAGAGGGTAAAATGACTTATTCTCCTTCATCTTTGTTTTTCTTAGGCATAATAAATTCTTGCAAACCCTTTCCTTCCTTTCTCCCTCTCCTTATCTCTCTGCCTCCCCTTCAGGCTGTATGTCTTTATTCTGTCTTGATTGATACCTGAGCAAGTAAGAAGTGGCTGTAATGAACTGTTAAGCATTTAACAGTGTAGCCCATAGTGCAAAAAGACGATGCGGGTCCTGAAACACGAGCAGAACGTGCATTGTCAACTTTGGGGTTTCTTGGGTTTTAGTTAGTGCTTTACCCATGCAGTTGCAGAGTTCCAAACACATTTTGCTGGAAATGCTAACACACAGAAGAGGGTTGTGAAATGAAGTTTTGTTAGCAATATATGTTTAGGGGTTCAAGGGAGGTGAGGGATTTGGCCAAAAATTCCATTTTGGCAGCTTTTTGGCATGTTACGTGCATGGTTTTCTGTTTTGTTCCTTTTGCACTGTGGGCTTCAAGGCTCCAACCAATTAATTCTGAAAAAAGCTTAATGTAGGCTACTCCTCAAGAAGGGGTCTATTTTAACATTCAGTAAACAGATAATCCATTAGGACAACAATATACATTGTGGCAAGTGCTATCCTAGGTTTTTTTTGTCAGCGCTTATTTATAGTCTTTTGATTTCGCTTCCCTCCTGTGGTGCAGTTTCAATCATTCTCCCTCCAATCTTTGTTCTCGTATTCATTGCAAGCTGAAAACAAAGTAAGAAAGAAGCTCATACGTAGCGTTCTATTCTTGGCCAGTTCTTCCTCTATAGCGAGAAGGCGGTTGTATTTGGTCACCCTTTCTCCGCGGGAAAGACCTCCCAACTTGATAAACCTGGCACCCAGTCCAACAGCCTTAAACGAGAAAGTGCGTATTTTAAAACTATGTGGTTTGGGAAGTGAAGTCATTCTTAATTATTAAACGTGGTATCCTACTTCTAATTTAACACTCTTCTCTTTCTACAGATAAAAACCCTCTTCTAAGTAGAAATAAAAACTCCTAATGAAAGTTATGTTGAATGCAAACAATAATTTTCACTGGCATATGAAATGAAATTTTACTTGCAAATGTAGCTTTAAGACAAAAAACCCTAAATATACTGGTGTTAAGAATTTTTGCCTATAATATTATTACTACTCAGAAATGTTTTAAGTAACTTTTTTTTTTTTTTTAATAAACTAATGCAACCAAATAGATCATACACACTTTTGAATATACTCCCTGCTTTGGCAAGTTTCCTGTGTGTTCTCTTTAAACTCAAAGATTAACTCTCTGCAGGGATAAAAAGCAAGTCTGAAGAAAAAGCCCATTTTGTAAAACGTTGTTTCTTTCTCAAGCAGAAACAGGCTTTCTCCTTAAAAAATAGTTCCTGTTAAAAGCAGTGTTTTGGCAATTCTGCAATTGAACAGCTTTCAATACTTACCAGATCCACAAGGCTATCATCAGAAGATTCTCCATCTGGACTTCCTAATATGGTAATATGTCTTTGACCTATATAGATATTGGGAGTGTAAAACCTTCATTAGTGTATATTTTATACATTCGACATAGAAATTGTTTGGACTTCTCTTTCTTTTTTTTTCCCTTGGGCTATCCAAGCATAAATACAAACAGGAGTAAAACCAAAGAAACCCATCTCACAAAAATGTAAACTATAATAGTTTGCCGCATTAATATTACATTTAATTTTCAGCATGGATAAAGGAAGATGTGACATCAGATCCTAATTTCTGTCTCTCACTGACCTGTCCAGTAATGTATTCTACAGGCTAGGAAATTTTTGCTTTATTTTAAATGTGATTCTTATTATAGTAATGATTTTTCTTCACTATAAAAAAGAGTTTACTATCCTTACTGAATGAAAACTTTAAATTGGTATTTGCTGGATTTGATACAGAGATTCTGGGCTTTTTGATAGAATAAGGAGGGAACTTAAAATAGATTAAATTTTTCCATCTAATCCTTGAGTATACGAATGAATAAAGAAAATCTGATAAAGAGAAATCTTACAGATGAAACTGCATAAGTTCTGAATACTCTTACTACAAAGGCTCAATAATATATAGTCAATAACTATGTAAACTGCAATTCTTAACATTTTGGACTCATTCGGATTTTGTAATTATTAACACTAGTATTAGTCAAAATTCAGAGTATTGAACTACATCCTTTTTTATTTTCTTTAATTCTGATTAATAACTGTACAACACTGCGGTGTCAAAGGGCACGCACATTCAAAACATCCACAGTGTCTTAATTTACTACAGTTAAAGCCTTGAATGTTGTTTTAAACTCCTGAACAGAGATTTGTGAATCAAAACATGAATTTATTTCTTCTGAGAAGAGCTTTCTAAATAAGAAGTGGCAAATTTTAAATAAAAAGATGTAATATTTACATGTGAGGCAACACTATTTATTGATTTGAAGGGTTTGAAAGTCAGTCTTTTCCCCCTTCTACTCACCGTCTAGAAGTCCAGTAAGTTCTATGAGGTCTGATACCTTGGCTTGGTTAATATATTTTAGGACAATGCCACTGCACATTGGTACATTTATGTTTTGGTCAGTTTTAAGTTTGGAAATATATGTGGCAGCATCTTCAGCAATCAGGTAACATTTGGAACCAAGAGCACAACATATGTTACTCCATTGTTGTCTGTCCTGCATAAACAATCAAGTAAATAACTGGAGTTTAAAAATCTAGACTGAATGAAAACACTAACTGAGCAGGTAAGAATAAATTAGAGGAAGAAAAACCAAACTGGATTTAATCCTAAAGATAAACATATTATATTTTTTACTGGATTTTAAATCTGTCTACCCAAGAAAAAATTACCACTGGCATTTTTCTTGGATTTTAAGATTTTGCTAGAAAACATACATTCTAATCTGGAATTAATCAAAGCTAGTTGCATACAAGTATAGTTTAAAATATTTCCAATTAAATTAACTGTAGGAGTTTGCTATTTTGATTGCCTTCCTGAAATTTATTTAATTTGAATGGAGTATAAAATGATTTTATATTGTTTTATTTAGATGACTTATTCTTGCGTTAATATTTTAAGTGTCATAATACTTATTTGAATAAAAAAATAATGAAAGAGGAGGCAGTCATAGACTCAATGACACGTATCAAGACAGGATGATCAGAGCTGTAAGACTGACCCAGAGGGAACAGCAGAACACAACGCTCTCTTTCGAGCAAAGCTCCATTTTTTTAGAGTCTTTGTTTCTTGATCTTAAAGCACTGTCCACATGGTACAGAGATTTAAGGATAAATAAAGGACAAGGATATGTAAATAATTTGAAAGAAGAAACGTACAAATTAATTTGCTTTCTTTTTGCCCACAGAATACAAAGTTCTCACATTAAAAACATTACTGTTCTAGTTAATAATTCTTGGTCTGCAGATCAGACAGATTTTTGTACCTATATAGTTGAAGTCTGTATAGGGATCCATTCCTATAAGGATTTCAAGGCTGCATATAAGCAAAAATGAAGTTTTTGACACTTGAACAAATGTTTAAAGTTAAGCACTAAAGTGGTCTGCTGTCTGGCAATGAATTGTTGAATTGGTACCAGGGCTAATCCTCAAAAGACCTAATTATCTGTAGCAAATACGTGGCATGGGTAAACTTTGTAGATTTGGGAGCAGGGGGGATGGGGAAGGGGGGGAGAGAGAAGAGAGACGTAGAGGCATTTCCCTTAATATTCTATTTTAAACTGTACTTCACTACCTGTTGTGATTCTCCTGCAGATTTTCATATTGCAAATATGTTTCTTTGTAGGCATTCTCAAGGAAGTTTGCAGCCCTGGCAGGAGTAGGGAATAATCTGGTGGTTTGGAATGTGGGTAATTCAGAGTCAGACTGAACCAGTGCAGGGAGGCACGGCTAACCACAGTGAGGTAACAGTAAAACAGACATTCAGAAAATGAACTTTTAAAGTTCCAGTTAAGAACAAGATCAGATGGGTTTTGCAGTTCATCTGTTTGACAGTTATCGATTCATGCACTAGCAGAGTCACAAAGACAACATCACTTTGTTTCCTCCTTCAATCCTGGCCTTCGTGTTTTGTTCATGAGAACAAACCCCATATATTTTTTTTAAAGAACAAAAAGTGCAATGCGACATCGAGAGCAAATTTTTAACAAGGTGTGCAACTGCAGAATCTAGGTCTACAATTGTAGCTTTTGCTACAATTACATTTTTATCATTTTTGTATTACATGGAAACTTTATACATATTACTTGTGTATAAATGTTAACATTAAAGGTTATGCAATCTGTTTCTTTCACCCATCTATAACTTGCTAACATGCTTAATAGTATTCTATTTTATTGTTTTAATCTAATGGCCACACTAAATTAAGTGTATGTTTGATCCCAGTGGTAAATACATGGTATCTGACTAGTACTTTAAAAATTCTGCCAAGCAATGCTGCCAGTGACAGGTTTGTTCTGACTTTGGTTATAAATCTCAATCATAAAAAATAAGAACAAAAAAAATTTTTTGAGTGATTTTAAGTGATTTTAAGTGAAAATTTTAGCTTATATAATAAGCTAAAAGACATACTATATTAAATATATTTTATTATATATTGATTATAATACACTATAATATATACACTTTTTATATCACTTGAATTTTGTAGTTCGATTTTACAATATGAGTTATTTGTTTATATAAGAATGAAAAAGTATTAAAAATAACTGGCTAGCAAGTATCATCAGAAAAAAAAAAAAGGCATTTTTTTGTAATTCTTTAAAATATTTGTAGTGACCATATTCTGTTCATGCCAGGATTATTTTCTGTCAGGAATTATGTCAAAAGGATAGAAAAAATTAGAGTTATTGTAAATTAGAGATATACAGATGAATTGTTAAATACATTTTATTATAATGATATTTTTATGCTTAAGGACTCTGGAAACAGATGCTTCATATTTTACGTTTTGTGAAAAGTTCAGTGATGTGCCACTTAACAGTTTTATTAATTTTTCAAGGTCTGCACTGTGGTATCTTACCTCTTTTCTTAAGGGATCTATTAATGCAATAATGAAAGGAAATTTATTAATCAGTTCCACATACATGTCAACCATTTCATCAGGACTTTTGAATGTTCCAGTGAGAATTTCATATTTTCCTTTAGCCTAGAAAGTAAAGTAAAAGGCATAGCATAAACATACAGATCTTGTGGCTCTAGTATCTCTGCTGAGGCAGTGGATTGTGCGTTCTCCAACAAGCAAATGTTCACTCCTCTATTTTTAAGTGGTCAGCACATTGTTATAGAAAACTCTACCTCAAGTAACAGTGGGTTTCAGTGGGCTCATGCTGAAGTCTCTGACAGATGCCACTCCCAAAGCAGGGGGGATCTATTTCAGCATTTGCTAGACAACACTGCCAGTTTTACACTACAGTAGAGTTAGCAATAACTGACATTTTTATTGAATCGTCCATTAAAATGATCACTTTTCACTTCCAAAAAAGTTTTTCTTGGTCCTTATTTTCATAACGAAAAATAGTGTTAGGGAAAAGGAGTGCACCTTCTGTGCTCAAAACCAAAACACTGCCTTTCCTTGCATATTTCCCCTTTCAGAAAAAAAAAAAAAAGAGACGTTTAAAACTAGTTTCATCATTACAGGAAGCACAAACTGCAGTGTACTGGGTTATTAAGGACACACTGTCAAGTCGTACCAGAACACCACCGCTTTAGTGACTTTAACAGTTCAACAACAGAAAGTTACAGAATTACTGATAATTCATTGGTTAAGATTTTGCTCATTCTGGTATAGGATACAGATAGCACAGACCGTCAGGAAAGCAACTGCTTTCACAAAAGGGATTAGTAATGGAAGGTTTGTCACGATAGCACACCCACAGACACAAAATCTCATGAGACATTAAATGGAATAGGAAGTTTCTTTTTCTGCTGAGAGAGAAACCGGGCATCTTGGAACAAGGGACAAGAACTTAAGACTTCAACTGGAGATAAATAAGCTTTGTCAAATGAAAATATTGAAAAATACAAATTAAAAAATTACCATTGATACACAATGAAATGAATGTTAGTGGGTATACGAACACACCACAATAAAAATATACAGAAAGGTCAGGGCAGTTTGAGGAAAACAGATGTAGTGTAATACCGAGAAAAAAACACCCAGTGGTTGAAGGAATTAAAGACATATACTTGTGTAAGTAATTTTTCATTCTTCATCCTTGAAAGCAAGGTGGAGGGAAGACAATTATTTCATTTATATTTTGTGGTGAAATGAAAAAAAAACAAAACAAAAAAAACCACAAACAAACCAGGATTTTCTACTTAACACTTTAATTCCAAATTGTCTGAGATGTAATGTGAAATGAAGCTGGTTAAATAGGGCATGTAGTAGGTGTTTGCACACTAAAACAGTTTGCTATATTTGACACAGCCTGATCTGAAAAAATCTTATTAAATAATTAAACAGAGAAAAAGAATAAACCTGTCTGATGCAGGCAGGCTTATACCATGCAAATGATTAAAGTTAAATCACAAAAGTAACAGAGATTCCTGTAGGCAGCACACAAGCTGTAACGGGGATCTGCCCTGCTCCAGTGAGCCTTATTCCATGCAAGATGCAGCACCAGCATGCAGGTACAGCAGGGAGAAGGAATACTGGTATTGCTGCTCCCACTGCATCACAGTACTGAAAGGATGTCTGCCTGTCTCAGCACCTTGTGCTCACAACCCAGTAACATAGCTGCTAACTTGTAGGACTGATTCAACCATAATTTATAAATGCAGAGGTAATTCTTTCGGTTTTCTGAATTGCTACCTTAAAAAAAATTGAGTTAGAAGCTTCCAGGTGAGTTTGCAATGTAATAACAAATAATGTTAACAAATAGATACATTCCTTTTATGAACCAGCATAATAGGTATTGAAAAAAAAACTTACATAGTCCATTAATTCATGAGCAGCACAATTTATTGCTAAGTACATGTCTGTTCCTAGCTCCAGACCTATATTGCAGCAAGCTCTTTGCATTAGGAGTAGTGGTTGTTCTAGATTATCACATCCTGTTATTAGGCAACCTAAATGGGATATTCTTTTCAAGGCTTGTGGCTGAAAGTAAAGCAAAAGTAATCACTTTATTTACAAACATGTATATATATAATACTTACATATATATTTCACTGTCATTTCAGTCTGTATTCAGTCATCGAAATGTAAATTTCTTTTCAGAAATTGCATTGGCAACTTTAAGGACAATTCTTTATGAATGAGAGGTAATTAAATGCTAATAAGTAGAGAGCCAATAGTCCTTGGAAATATGTCTAGTCATGTAGTTTGTGCTCTTACAGAGCCAGTACTGGTTTACAGAAAGATTTTAAAGGCACTCTTAACAACCACTGAGTTGTCACGGATGCTGTGTCAAAGTTTATAATGCTGTGGACCATCTCTGCCAAAAACCCATATTCTCCACTTTTAAACAGCTTTTATTGATTTATTCTCAACTAGAACTTTGACATTGCCTGTAAGGAGTGTTCAAGGAATACTAGAAACTTCCAAGACTTCTAGAAGGAACAAATTTCATAGAGGGTAAATAATTTTATTACAATGGTGTGAAGTTGTCTGCCTCAGGAACAGTGCTCCTGGACGTGTGCCAAAAGCAAAGTTTCACTGAGCAGGTATTTCACAGCTTTCTGTTGCCAGGTTTTCTGTAGGTTTTTCGATCACTGATTTTTAACTTTGAAGTTTGTGAATTTTGGGTTATAAAGAACACTAGGTTGCACATAAAGCAGCAGGATGTAATCCTGGGTTAGAGTGGAGAAGTCAATTGGAGGGCATCAGTTTTGACAAGAGTTTGAGAACTAACTACGCTGGACAGAGCAGAGCCCAGGCTACAGAGGATATATGTAAATTCTTTCACATTAAAAATTAGGAAGAAAATGCAAGTCAAAGTGTTATGAGATTATTTTGTAGAAATTTGTAAGGAGAGACAATCTATTTGACATGTTGCTTTTGGAGCACAAAGCTGTGGCAATAGCCATAAAGAAATGCTGCCGTTGTCCTGCATTTAATGTGAGATAAAGGTTAAGTTTGCATTTTCATGTGATTTTCCAAGGCACCCATATGTTGTGCCTTGTTACAGTCTACTAAAAGCATTGTTTATCTTTATAAAAACTTTTTTTTTCTGTCTAGTTTTCACTTTTATAACCTAAAAAATTCTGCTGCTTCTTCACTGCCTACTCTATCATTTTTTCTTTTTTTTTCACCCAAAACAGTGCAAACTAACATGGAGCATTTATCAGTTTAAAACTCAGTCTCACTACCAGGTCCTTTAGTTTTGTCCTGTTGAAATAAATGGATTTTTTTCAGAGAATCTAATGCTTTGTTTCCTTTGGCATATCTTAAAGAATTACTTTAATTTGTGACTGCAGTAGATGTCGTGATAAGAATATGGAAATTGCCCACCAGAAAAACATTGGCCAGCTGCTTAATGACGGATTTTGTGTTGTTTAAGCAACAACAACAAAAAAAGGAAAACTTTAATTCATCCTCTCTTTTGTATAATCCACAGCAGCAACAATTCTCACCTGATAATACTTTAATCATCTCAGAATGGAAAGCAAAACTGGCAAGGCATTTCCACTGTTTGGAAAACTCATCTCTAAACTACAGGTTTTGAAGTGATAAAAAAAAAGATCATTTGAGATATAAAATAACATCCCGTGACATATTGTGAGTGCCACTCTTTAGCTACTGGTTCATATTTGCCATTATCTATAAACTCAAACAGGAACTTTGAATTTAATGCAGCAGGATTAAGAGGGGAGTTAGAAACAGTACAATATGCAAGTCCTACAGGTAATAGTTTTATGGCCTACGTGATCAAAAGGGCATGTTCTGGGCTGCTGCTACAGGCCTGCAAAATGCTAATTTGGATAATTTATCAGGATTTCCGTATGAGAAAAATTACCAGATTCCAAAAGATTTTCCCTTTGCTGTTAATTTTCCACAGGAAGGGAAGGTAGGGTCATAAGGATCCAAATTGTTATGTAAAATATGACCATTTGAAATATTTGAAAGGCTTGCCTTGACCTTTCCAAACTGGTAATGTAGATTAATGTTTCATTTCTTATGAACATTTTGGTTCCTTGTTAATAACTTGCTGAAGGTTTAAAATGAAAATCTCTTTTCTTACCGGAGCTTTCTTCCCTGTATTATGTGCTCTGCCTTTCTTACTGTCTGCTAGTTGAGGACTGGGCTGTTGGGAGTAAAAGAAGAAATCAATTCCAAAGAAAAGGCCAAAAATGACAGACGGAACTCAGTATAAATTAAGAAAATAAATAATTAAAGACTGGATTTTAGTCTAAAGAGATTGCAAATATTTCAGTTAAGAAATAGCTTCTGTTTTGTCTTGAATACTATCAGCAGTTATCCAGTTTTATTTTGTGGTGGTAACTAATACCAAATGTTCATTTCTATGGGGACATTACTCCAACCATTGCTTGTTTTTCAAAAGATTCTCACCTAGCCTATCAGTAATACTGGAGATCTCAGAAATGGGCATCTAGATTTTGTACTCAGAGAACTCCAAAACCTCACTTTGCAAAAAGTATCAGCTCATACTGAGGTTGATATAGAACTACAAGTAATAGTACCTTGAATAATATATGCTGTGTGTGTGAGACTTAACAGGATCAGAACCATACGTGGGATATTCACTGTGATACTATTCACTCCCTGTATACTTCTTCAGGCAAACAGAAAGCTTCACTATGCTCAGAGCAATGTTTTATTCTATCTTCATTAATTTAATATCACCAAATGGACGATTTTTTATTCATCTGTCAGAGAAACACATCTTCTATTCTGTGACATAAGATTAAGCTTGATAACAGGTTAAATGTTCCATGTTTAAGCTTAAAAAGACAATAGTAGCAGAAAGACCAAATGAAGCACATCATGTTATTATTGCACATTTTTATTGTACCGCATTGCCTGGAGGCTCCAACAGTCTCATCATTTCTTTCTGAATATCCAGAACTCTTTCTATGCCCTGAAATGAAACAACAGTAATCTTCGAAGATTAATTATTTCATTTTAGCAGCTTAAATCAGAAGAGACTGAACATTTATTCTAACTGCAGATCTTTATATAAAGTCTTTTTTAAAAAAAATATTTATACACTTCCTTAACACAACCCCCCTCTCACAAAAATTTTTCACAAAATTCAGTCACGTGAAAAAGGCCAGTGATAAAGGGTTAGTGGCAGTGGTATCACCAGGAATATTTGATTATGCTGCTGAACGCGATGACAAGAATAGCGGTCTCTTCGCCAAAAGGAATGCATCTCAAATCTAGTAAGTAGGCAATATCTGGGTATATGTAAAATCTGAGAAGTGGGAAGATTATAATCACTGTTCACAATTGTGACTCTATCTCCACCTTCCTAACTGGAAACTCTGACAAAATTGAATGTATTTACATTCAGAACATTTCCAGGAACCAGGGGAAAAACCCACTGTCCTCATTTTAAAGACTGGGGAATGCAGGACTACTTCAATTAAGTGAATCCTTTGCTTTTAACATGACTCTTTTTACTGTACAGCTGAGTTTAATGCTCACTTCATAAATCACACCTCAGGTTTTCTTAAATTGTGCCAGTAAAGAAATACTGAAGGGGGCAGAAGTCAGTCACAGCTGACAACACATGACGAAAGGCTAGGTTTTTGCAGTGCAGCAAACAGCTTGCAGCTCTCCCATGAGCACTTGAAGGCATTATGTCTTTTAAAGGTACAGAATTAGCAACCTTATTAAGAGCACTTGGTGACAATTCTAAAAAGTTAAAGGAAAAAGAAAGAGAATTGAGCTCAGCTATTTGTTCAGGTCACCATCATATAAAGTAGAAATCAGAGCCCTAATGTAGGCATCTTGGGCAGATTCTTTAATGCAACACATGGCTAAACAAAAAGAGAGGGTTGATCCAGTCTGTCTCATCCATCCTTCTTGTCCCTTGAATAGATTTTGTTCTGCTTTGTATTCTGGCCTATCTTCACAATTTCATTTTTAAAGCAACTTATTCCCAAAGGTTTTATGCTTTCCTGTGAATTTGTTATGAGTTTTGTTATTTGGCATGCTCTGTCAGTCAACTGATTTATATCTATTTATATTCTACTAATGTAAAATCCCATTCTAAGCAAAATTAAAGTATCTTATTGTGTAACATAATTCCCCTACATCTTCAATGTACTGATTTTTTTCTCTATACTAAAACTCATACAGTTTTGACTTGAAATCTTTGTGTATCTTCTTTTAAATCTTCATATATTTACTTATTTTAATGTTCCTTGTGTTAGAATTCTGCACTAACATTTATTAAAACTTTGGCCTTACAAGCAATCAAAAAAAAAAAAGAAAAATAAGCTTAGAAGGGCTATAATGAAAATATCTATATACTTATGTACATATGTAGTTTGTATGAAGTCTATAAAATACATTTATAAAAACAAAAATGAAACAGTACCTGTTTGAGTGATAACTGAACTGGTGGTATAAGCATAACTTCTTTCACTAATTTCAGTTTTGCAGGTGAAATTTTTTCACAGTTCAACAGAGTAACCATTGGAAGTGGTAGAGTAATTTCTTTAGATGAATCCTGCAGTTGGGAGTATCATGTGGAAATAAAAATGTTATAAAGCAGAAAAAATTCTTACATACTTTAATTATGGCTCAGGGTTCAAAGCCTGCTTAGGGGGTATTCCAAGAAGTACATTTCATACCACCATCACAAGTGAATACTGGCTTCAGAATTCTAGAATAAGTGTGATAACTGGGATAAAATAAACCAAATTACAAAAGTCACATGTACCTGATCACGTTTCAGTAGTGCAATATGTAAGTACAATGGGATATGGCTAATGGCAGCACCAGCCTTAGCTACAGCAAGTGATGTTCCCCCAATAGCTGAGCTGCCACAAAGCACTGGCTCAGCAGGTTCTGCAGGTGGGATCACTCTCTCTGAATCTGTCCCCTTCTTTCCTACAAGACAGAGTAGTAGCTCAATATTTTCTCGGTTTAAAACATGCACTTATGTATCACAGTTATGTAAGTAAATATTATATTGTAAATTCAATATGTACTCAATGTATTACATAAGAATCCATTTGGGGTTTTTTTTAAACTTAATCTTGTTAGTGGTTTTAGATTAAATGACTTTACAAGTAAACAAGGTATCTGTCTTCACTCTGGTTTCAAATGTATTTCAAATCTGTTTCTTTTGCAGATCTTTCAGCCACTGAAATGTGTGGGTTTATTTACCTATGTTTATATTCAATAATGTTATTTCATTTTTCAGGTTCCTTTCATAAGCATGTGTCCTGGCTTTGGTTTGGGTTAACTATCACAGGCAGCTGCTGGCCCAAAAAGCTGTGAGAGGCCACAGCTAATAAACAACTGAACCAGCCAATGGGCTATTCCATACCATATAGAGTCATGCCCCTATATAAAAGGAGGGCTGGCCTAGGGTAGGTTTTTCAGTTTGTGGCTTCAGTGCAGCTGGAGCAGGGAAAGTAGCACCTCATGTACAGAGGTAGGGCCTTGTAATTTCAATCACTTGCTTTGTCTATCATTTCATTAGTGCTGTTGTTTTCTTCTGTCTTTGTTTTATTTTATTAAACTGTCCTTATCTCAATCCCCAGGATCTCACCTTTTTCAGCCTCCTAATTTTCCTTCCCCTCCCACAGGAATGGGTGTGGGGCGGGGAGGAAAAGCGCTGGGTGACTGGCTGTGTGGTGTTTAGCTGCCAGCAGAGGTTGAACCACCACAGCATGATGTCAGTATTCTTTATTGTCCTCCTTATATAATCAGCTTTTGCATAAACAACTGGATGATTATATTAGAACCTGATTAGGAATATACATACTTGATTTCTTCTAATATTGACTGTGGAAAAAATTTAGGCCTATTACAGCTGGATTTTTTTCATGTGAGAAAACAGATCTTTTAAAAGGTTCCACATGTATGGTCTTAATAAATTTTCAAAATAACTTATTTCCTTTTCAGATACTTTTTTTTATTTTCAGAGTAACTTTAGTCAATGCTTGAAACCCATCAGTCTCCACTACCATATGTATTGTTTACATGAACATGTGCCATAAGCACCTACATGAAACCAAAATAACGGGTCTGATTCTCAAGAGCCACACACATTGAAGTCTTATTTGTAAATCTGACCGACTACTTTCATCCCTAATAGGAGAGCTGTGCAAGATTTGATTTCAATAAGATATAAATAGTACTGGGTACAATTGATACTTTATGATAAAATGTTCTTAGTAGGACCTTAAGTGGATATGCAGATTAGATTACACATCATTTGCATGCTATACAGATTCTATACCTCTTACACTGAGGATAATGAGCTACATACACAGACCCTAGTAACGAAGTACTGAGTAACTCCGACCAGCTACAGTGCTTTGCAGAGATCCTTTACACTATATTGCTTTGTAACCTGCATAAAGTGCAACAGAGATGCTACCTCTGAAATCACCTGATACTGGAATACACCATCTGCTAGTGGTTTCCTGTAACAACAAATAGCTTTATAATCACTGGTTCCTAATAGTCACATATTGATTCTAACAATCTGAGATTGACTGTAATATTAATCAAGCATAAAGAAAACATAACTAGTGAAAACAAGTAATAGAGATATCAACAGAAGCTTGGATAAAAGTATAATGTATAATATGATGATATCTGGACAGATATGACAATTGCAGGTGCTATATTTCAGGTCAAAGATGAATATAACATGGACCTATCTAATATACTAATGGGGAGGTTTTACTGATAGTATGTGACAGTTGAAACTAAAAAGAAATAATGATTTGCCAAAATTTTCTGCCCTTCCAATACATGATCATAACTTCTTTTTTTTTTCTTTTTTTTTTTTTCCCCTGAGGGTAATGTATATATGGAAGTAATATGGTACTCTTTCATTTTGCCCCCCTTTTTTTTTTTTTTTTCCCCTTGGCCTCTGTTTCTCTAGTCTCACACTATTTTTCCCTTCAGTTAGGATTGGTCACTTTTTCACTCAGCACTGACCATCATTCCTATCTTATCCTTTTCCTTCTTTCTCTTTTGCTTTTCACCTTATTTCTTCCTTTTCTCAATGTTAGCAAAAAACTTCCCTTTGTCCCTCTTTCCTTCTTTTCAACTTCTACCTCAATTCTACTGCCATTTTCCTGTTTAGTTCTGTAATTCCCTTTTCTTTCCTTATCATTTTCACTCTTAATTTGCATCCTCCTCCATTCTCATTCCTCACTCTGACAAGTAATAACCTCCTGTCTAAGCCAACTGTAAAACAAAGGGAGAAGCTCTGTTCAACCAATGCATGTGAATGATGATAAAACTTTGTATTTCCCCCTCTCATTTCTGCAGCAGAAATGCTGTGATCAGAAAAAGGATTTAGGAGAAAGTAACCAAACCCTTTCAACATGAGCAACATTGTCATGTTCTGAAGTATTCTGCGTCCATAGAACACTTCAGAAAGTATTTTATCACCTTTAGCAATATCTGTATTGCAGAAAATCAAGTAAACTAAAACCTGTTTTTGCTGCTTTTTTTTTCCCAGGTAATGCTGTTGCTGATGGAGTGCATGAAGTAAAGGCAAGAACAGCTTCTGCTTCTTCTTCATGCTTTTGAATTTCCTTTTTTTCTTCTGCCTTTTTGGTAAAGTATTCACTGAGGGAAGAGGCATAATGATTACTGGCTCAAAATATTGATAGGCATGTGACAAGTAGGCAGAATACAGGCTAAAGAACATGCTGAGAGGTGGATTAAGAACATCTATTTGAGCTTCCCCCATAGACTCATTGTGTGTAGCTGGAGAAGTCAAAAAATGACATTATCTTCTGGTATTCATCTGTGACATTGGCTAAATGAAAAGAACCACAAGCAAATACTATAAACCTTAATACATGCTTTTCAAATCAGTGGTTTGAAATTCATCTCTGAGCAGACAATCTTAGCATGAAGGATGTTACTTCGTTTGCATGGGTAGTAACAGATCCTGTCAGAACTTCATGACATCCAACAGTTTGGCCTAGGCTGCTAATCCAATAGGCCAGTTGTATGCTGGTTATCTAAGTGGCTGCAAGATCAATTACATGCACAAAGTGGAAACTGCATACATGGGTCACAGTCACCCAATTCAGGCAAACTGATATAAAGTAATGTAAACAATGCATTAAAAACTTAAGACCCACTTCAGCTGGAAGAATTTATTTCCAATTGAGTCCTTATTCTCTTCATTAAGGTTTTCCCAAATCTAATCCACATGGAAAGCAGTTAGGTCTGTTTGCTACAGTCTGCAGTAAGTGTGGCAGCTCAACCGCTACCCTTGCAGCAAGGTGTCATTCCTCTCAGTGCTACGGCTGAAAGAAACACTTCCAACTGCAGAAGAGGATGCCAGGCCATATTGCTGCATCTGGGATGAAGAAAGCCATAGTGTTGCCAGGTAGCTCCTCTAACCTTACTATCAAAATACATTCAGATACATCTGTGATACTTTTACTTCATGTCTTTTTTTTTTTTTTTCTTATCAAAACCAGATGTATTTCTTTGAATAGAAAAATATGGGCTTTTTTTTTAACTTTGGGATGTTCCCAAGAAGAAATATTTGTATGAAAAAAATAAACATGGATGTTTATTAAAGAAACTATGTTTCCAAATTACCCCAAGTAGGAAGCCTTTGGAGTAGCTTGCTCAGAAAGAAGACTCCACCAGAACCTGAGATCTCTGTATATACAAGGTTTCTGTGGATTAAGTCACTACAGAAGACACCCATGGAGGTCTTTTGTACCACTTTTGTTCTCAGTGCAATGAGCAGGAGTGGAGCTGCAGTCTGAGAAAACATCCCCACTGACTTAAACTGGCACTGAATTGAGTTTCTTAAATGGAGCCTTGACTCATTAATGTGTTTGGGCATTTTGTCTTAGACACCCTTATTTTTGTATTCCATGTATGAAACCTTGTAAAAACCACTCATCATGATTTTCATTTCATAATTATGAAAAAGCAGGAAATAGACATCAAATCTTAAAAAAGTAAAAACCATTTAATATTCTACATATTTTTCATATACAATATAAATTAATGGTGTATATTTAAAATGCAGTAATTTGCACAATATGCAGCACCTACCCAAGCATTTTATCAGCTTGATGCTGGTCAGTAGGCTTCAAGTCTCTTAACATTGCATTCAGTGATTCATTGACCCATTCTACAGCAGTGTTAACAGACTCCTTTCTTTCTTTCTCATAAGCTTCAGTTGCTTTAGGTGAAGCGTTTTCAGGTATTTGAGAATGAGAAGACATTATAGTGGAACAAATCCTCTGCATGGGGAAAAAAGAATTAAAAGGCCTTAAAACACTAATTTCTTACTTAGAAATGTCATTTGAAAGATGAAGTATATGTTCTTACCAAATCTAGAATTACTTATGTCCAGATCTACTTTTTTTTGCTTCACTTACCTTTTTTTTTTTCATCCACTATTTTCTTCCTGGTCTCTCATACTTTGGTAATCAGACATTATTCAAGTTTCTTAACCTGAATTGTAACTACTTAGGCAAAAAAAAATGCTGACAGATCTGCTTTACACATATATTTTGTTATCAGAATAGAATGAAGTTCTTTAAAAACTATACTTATTGGGTACTATGACTCATCAGCATTCATGCTTAATGCCATCCCTCATGACCCATTACATTTTGTTGTAGGTAATTCAAGCTTGTCTTTCTCTTCTGATGAAGAATAAACAATACTTAAGAAAATTCACTTAATGAGAACATAATTTACAAATATCACAGTGTTGCCTACATTAATAGTAGTAACTCTACATACTGTGGTATCTATTAAATTACATTTAATCCAAGAATGAAGTGAACTGTAGTTTAACCGAGGGAAACTAGAAATAATTACTAACAGTATGTAGAGTTGCAAAGATTGTATCTTGAATATTTCAGGTTGGGGGAGAGATGTCAGCGCACCAGCAGTTTTGCATTGTGGATGTTTGGCTTAAATTTCACCATCAGCTTATTAGCTCAGTGTAAAAAGTGCCTTCACTTATACTGGTTTTTAACAGGAAGAAGCAGCTCATACCTTCTCATAGTTTTTAACTGTACAGTGTATTTCTACTTCTAATGTTGGCTGACCAACTCCGTCAAGAACTTTTCTTCCAACTACTTTGCATATTACTGGAGCATTTGAACATTTAGAAAAGTAGTTAGCCTTAAATGAAGGAGAAAGAAGTTCATTAAAAGTCAATTTCTATGCAGAGGGGGTTTTATTCCAGTAAATATATTTCAATCAAATCCACTATTGAACAAATATATATTTATATATTCCAGTATTCAAAATATGTCTGCTACATTGCATGCTTACTTCTATATTATCTACTTAAGAATGAGAATCCAGAGAACAGATCCAACTCTTATCTAAGCATGGAAGTCCAAAGCTACATCCAGGTTAGATGAACATGTGTTTTATTTGGCAAAGCTAGTGGTGAGTATCAAAATCTCATAACCTTGCTATAAAGTAGGAATTTGTCCAAAGCTTACTTGACTTTACACTGAATAACAAAAATAGTCACTTTGCTACTTGCGAAACTCCTTTCTAATTGTATTCACACAACCTCCACCTCCCCTGTGCAGAGAGCTGCTATAAAATAATGATTTTGTCTGTGGTTAAGATCTTGAAATATACACATCTCTCTCAAGGAGAGAATAAAGCTCCTGGACAAGAGAAACTCTTAACCAATGTACACCTGCTTAGAAAAAAATTCTCCTATGGAATGGTATGCAAAAAATGTACATGCTGCAGAGGGAAAAATAGGAAGTATTTTCAGAATATACTTCTTGCTTATAGAAAGTACTTAATGTCCCCAGTATCTAATAATGTTTCAGGTAATCAAATACAGCATCAAATACTTATGTACAGTGGCTCGTGGCTCAACACTTAATGCAATATTAGAGAGCTTCATAGCTGAAGATTATATCTGGAAGGAAGAGAAACCTGCCAGCAGGTTCCTCAGTAACAATGATAACCACTCCTTTTGTAGACTCCTCTTACAGAACATACTTGGTGAAAGGTTATTTAGCACAGAATCATCAAGGTTGGAAAAGACTTTTGAGTCCAACTATTAACCCTATTCTACCAAGTCCATCACTAAGCCACGTCCCCAAGCACTAACCTCTCCTAATTAGAGGTGGGTTTTTTGTTTAGACAGAACTCAACTAACAAGACTGGCACAGTTTTAAGGAGTCCTGTAGCAGGACACAAGACAAGGGATGTAGCTAGGGGTCACTGCTCCATGGGATTTTAGGTCAGCAAGCTTTGAGCCCTATGTGAAAGGTGAAAACCTAGGCTTCTGGCAGGCACTTCTCTTACTTCTTCCAGCACAGTCTTTAATGAGTCTACTGAACTGTCATCATCCAACTATGAAAATATAGATAGAGCTCTGTCCATATTTAATAAACACTGATGTTGCTTTAAAAAAAAAGGATTAAGTTGCTGACTGGGGTTTACTACATAATTCCTTACTAGTTCCATTCTGTAGCTGGATATCAGAGACAGTCACCAAACCATGACTTACCAAGTGGGAAAACTAGGAAACACTTGACAGCTACATAGAAGAGGAACATGCCAAACACCAAGCAAAGTAAGGATGGGTGTTACCTGTTCTAGTCCCTTCCACTGGTGATGGCAAAACACTTGTAGATGGGAAATGCTCTAAGATGTAATATTTTGTTTCCAAAGCCACTTTCAATTCACATACTAGAAATTATTTTTTCAAGAATTGCTCTCTCTTGTACTGTTTGCCAGTATCACCACTAATAAGAGGTTTCATTAGGGCTACTGTCTACACTATTTTGCCAACTGGGAATTGATAAAAGTGGTCTGATTCTTGACACTTCTACCGAGGCCCCTTTGCTTTTCAGGAAGGGCTGCGGTGCCATTAGCACCCAGTCTCCTGTTGCCACTGGCCCGTGGCAGAGCAGTAGCCACTAGTATTAGAGATGTCCATCTGTGCCCTCCTAAGGCAACATACTTTGGGTTTGTGCCAAGACAAGCAACCAGCAGAGGACAAAACAAACCCGCTGCTGCAGAAATGTGTCTGGTCTGGCATCAAAGCGCCACTGGTTCATAAACCTAAAACCATCGCTGACCTTGCCTGCATCAGAGGGACATTATTTAAGTTTAATTGTAATGACAGAAACGTCGAGGTCCTCGCATCGACCTGTTGGTTTATCAGACCCTCGGGGCAGGTGGGCTGCATCCCCTCGCCTAAGGGCAAGCACGGAGCGTGGCGCTCATGCCGGGGTCTCTGGGCGGGAGCTACGGGATGGCCCCGCGGGTGCCTCGGGGCCACCATCTCCTCTACGCCGTTCGCTCGTCCCCGAGCGGGGCCAGAAAGGCTCCTGCTCGCCGAGTAGAGCCCCGTTGCGCCCTCAGCCCGGCGCTACCCGCGAGAAGGTCTCCCGACGGAGGCACCGGGCTGGGGGCCTGCGCGCTGCCTCCCTTCCCCGCGCTACCAGCTCCCCGTAGAGATCCGTGGGGCGCAGGAGGAAGAGGGCGCTGAGCACTTCCTCCACCCGCTGCGGTACGCGGTGGCTTCGGTAGTACTCCGCCGCTTCCTCTCGCAGCTCTTGCAGCCTCCTCCGCTGCAGCCGCTGCCGCCCGCCGGGCTCCATGGCGGGGCCGCGGAGGCCGCGGGCCGGTTGCTAGGCGACGGCCGCTCGCGCTCTCGCGAGAGCCTCTCCGGCGGTGCCCCTGGACCGGGGAACCTCCCCCGCAGGCTGCCCCCGGCCCGCCCTTGGGCCCCTCGGTAAACGGCGCTTGGCTCCCGCTGAAGCCGCTACTGAACGTGCTCTGTGTCTGGGCCGGGTGTGGCTGGAGAGCCGGGGGTGGTTTGGTTTTCTTAATGGCGTGTGTGGTCTTGTCGCCTCTTCCCTCAGAGGCTGGTTATGCTCTTCCAAATCGGAATGGCTCGAGCAGGTATTCTTTAGTTTTAAAAATCTCTGAACAACAAAATTGTGTAAGATTATCGTCCTGAAAGAGAGACAGATTATGGTTTGTGAAATGTCTAGTGAGGATAACGCTGCAAAATGCCCCAGTAACTCTACTTCTGCGTTTAAAAGCCCTTCGCTTTCAATGAAAAGAAACGTTTCACAACCTAAATGATCATTTTTAGTCTGCAATTTCCTACAAAAAACTTTCACTTTGTTACGCTGCTCATTGGTAATTTTGTTGAAGTAACTGAAAATGGAGATACTTAAAAAGCTGTTAGCTGCACGCTTCCTCAGCTCTAAAATCAATATGTGTAGACCTTTGCTCATTGTGCGTTCGCTTCTCTAGGTTGGGTGATAATGAAGAAAAATCCCCACTGAATAATTTTCTTTTCCTTTCACATCCTTCAGAAATAGTATGGTACCTCTCCAGAGAGTTAAATCCTCTTCCTTAAAGTCGTTCCCTTGGAAGAAGTTTCTAAACTGACACTACCTGTTCCTTGAGTGGAGGGAATACCTTGTTAGATTGTCCTCAATTGGAACAGATTAAAGCAGTGGGCAGCTGCTTCTTTGGGTACATTACTGCTCGGGAGTGGCTTATGCGGTCGCAGGGCCAGGTAGCAGTGGTGGAGTAATCCCACATCTGTGTCACACGCATGTGCTTGGCCCAGAAAGCTCCAGTTTAACTAAATATTCCCAGAAGAAACTTCAGGAGGTAACGGTGCTGGTCTGGTGCTTCTGAGAGCATCATTGTATGACAGATCCTACAACCCAATGCAAGAGCTGTACCTGCTGATACATTTCAAGTGCCTCTAGATCAGTTTCCCACCTTCTGCCTTTTAAAAGGCTCTAAATAAAATGCATCGTGGAGAAGCAGCTTCATGTATTGCTCTAGGGGTATTGATCAGCCATCTGGGAAAATAAACTTGTCAGTTTTGCCTTCAGGAAAGCAATGAGCTGAAGCTGATTGATAATTTATTTAATAACCTTGCACTCTTTTTTTAAATAAACCATTTGCAATAGCAGTAAGAATTCCCCTCAAGTATTTCTCATTTTTGGTTCATGATCAAGTGAATGTTATGTGAATTATCTGTATGGCCATCTAATTTCCATTAACAGTAATAGTAATTGTAAGCATGTAGAAAGAGGATGGTTTATCCTATGATCCTACCTATTATAAAGTAGTTAACTGATTAAGGTTAGGATACTGCAAGCCACTTCATACCATTGGTGAACTCTCTGCAACCCCATTATCTTCATTAGGCTTGTATGGATGTAATTAATTGGTGTTTAGTTAACAGTTGTGTTGAATGAAAAGGATTTAGTTCTATTTCTCTTAGTTTTATTGGCCCCATGGTGCTAACAGGCTAAAGTGTAATTAAAAACTCTCTAATCAAAGTATATGTATCAAGCTGCAAGGAACAAACCCAGGGAGTAAAAGCCTGTGATGGGCGTGACTCTGGCTGTTGAGAAATGACCAGGTACAACTGGGACACTACAGTGGTTCATTTTTTTGTTGTTTTTTAGGCAATGGGGATGCTTCACTTATCTCAGTGTGTACATTTAAAATCTGTAAAAGGAGCTATATAAACTTGCAGTTGCCATTTTCCTAGGGGTGGCTGGTAATACCTTATCTTGATGTCTTCTCACCAGATTTTTTTTTTTTCTGGAATCTTTTAGTTCATGTAGTATTTTGGGTGGATAGAGAAATGGGCCTTGTGTTTCTTTCAAGAGCAGCTATACATATGGTTTTTTATCACCTCTTGCCTGTACTTTAACTCTGGTTCCTGGAAATAAATTATGATCAAGCTATTCCTCATTCATGATACTGTATTGTGTGCATTCTTTTTTTCCCTAAGAAGCTTTGTATGTCACTTGAGTATATGTGGTGCTAATCTGGAGCACTCTACAACCAAGTATACTATGTCATGTTTAAGTGTCATGTAAAGGATTTGCTTTTTGCTGTTCTAAAATATTGCTTTAAAGATATAAACTTGCTCCTTAAATCAATTAAGATCAGGGTCCCACTGCCATCTGTGTTCTTGTAGGATTTTGCAGGAGAATAATGTGGGCTCATTCCACTGACAGGATCTTCTTTGAAGTCAATTCTGAGTACATAAAAACTGCATGATATTTCCAGTAAAATCAGGATTGCCTTTTTAGATTGGTGATATAAATACTCTTGTGCAAGTACGTTACTGGTTTTGGGGCATTTTAATTTCTTAATTAAGAGCTGATAATTTTTTTTTTCTTTGTACACCCAAAATACTTCTGAATTGTTTCTTTTAATTCTTAATATTCTGTATTCTACAAAGGATAAACTCCAGTAACAAAGCTAAACTGAAGTTTATGTACAAGAGTAAACAAAAGCTTTGGTCCTAGGACATGGATGAACATAACATTTAGATGGGGCTTTGAGTGTAGATAAAAAATTTCCAAGAACTTGAGTAATACATATACTGGATATCTGGAAATTTACAGTCATTATTTAGGTCTTTTATTCCCCCCCCCCACCCCCCCCCCCCCCCCCCCCCCCTCCCCTCACTTACTGTTTATACATCTCTTCGCTTGAGTATCTTACATGTCTATTCTCATGTTCA
>JANIJG010014584.1:0-77053 GCA_024611175.1 Megaceryle torquata
AAAGATGAGAAGTAATGGGTACAAGCTACTCCTGGGGAGATTCTGATTAGAGACAAGAGGAAAATTTTTCACAATGATAATGAGCCATTGGAGTAATCTCCCTAGGGAAGTGGTGGAGTCCCCAACATTGGACACTTTTAAGCTGGATAGGCTGCTGGAATATCTTATCCAGACTGTGCTTTTCTTAAGAAAGGTTGGACCAGATTATCCTTGAGGTCTCTTCCAAGATGGTATTCTATGATTCATCTTTGCTCATGTTTTAACAGCCATTTGATGTCTTTACTTCACATTCCTTGTGCCTTTAGTAGGATGTCAAAGCTTGCTCAAGATCCTCTGCCAGGGCTGGGATGGAAGGGTGAGGCAGGCTCTCTGCACTGGGAGGTCTTATGATTTTTTTAGCGATCCATGCTCCCACATATGCATAACGGGTAAAAGGTCAAGCTAGCATCTGTATATGATTTAAGACCCACGAAGGCATGTAAAGTAGAGCTTAGCTGGGAATATGAGCGCTTCACACAGCATCATTGGGTGCTCTGTAATGGGAGAATTTTAGAGTTAAAAAAAATAGTGAGGGAAGAGAAGCTGTGACTAATAACACAGCCTGATAATGCTGAGTGGGAAACCAGTAAGTGGGAGAAATATTTTATCCCTGCAGTCTGCTATGGCTTTCTTCATGAAAGCTTTTACTAATTAAAATGTACAAAGAAAGCAGGAAAAAGAAGCTCAAAATATTTAATAAGATGTTTGGTTATAATTTTTGAATTTTTATTTGTTTTAATAAACATTTTCATGATTTTTATTTTGCCAAGGAACCTCTTTGAGTTCAAAATTAGGCGAAGCTGAAGGATATTAACTTTCATTATAAGGAAAGGTTCTATTCAACCACTGCCACTGTGTGTTATGTTATGGTGAACATCTGCGAGTGGCATGAAAACAGACAAATTAATTAAAAAAAATATATAATCTAAAGGTAAAATCTCAGCTATAATTTTCACATCAGCCTTTTACAGTCAGGATACAATACAGACATTTTGTGGTATCATAAAGAGTTGTTAGTTGTTCTTCTGGTGATTTACAGCCCTAAAATTGTCAGCATAGTGCACAAAAGAAAATGACACTGCATAAATTCCACAGTACCTTTTAATTTTGGCATCAAAATAATAAACTCAATTGCTTGAGAAAAGGCATACGTAGGGAGTACAGTGAGCTTGTTATGGCATTCACATACTGGTGTGTATGTTGAATTATGCAGAGGTGTGGTTCACAAAGAATTGGAAAAATTATGCTGACACATGGAAGTACATTCAGGTCATTCAGGTGAGCAAGTCCTGTAAAGCAACTTCTAAGTGTCTAGTGCAGAACTCTTACTTTTGTATCTAGAAATTAAATGTCAAATTAATAGATAGTAAATTGTTCTGGAATTGGCCCCGTAGTTCTGGTATTTAACTTTTGAATATTTATCTTTGCAACCTTAACAATGTTCCTTAAATAGACCTCCTAGCGTATTATGAATTTAGATGATCAGACTCTCAAATTGCAGGCTTCTCCAGACGACAGGAACAAAGTGCAGGCATTTGTGGTTCTCAGCACAGGAGGGAGGGTTTTGGGTTGTATTGTAATTTAAACCAAACAATGTTAATTTTAGTGTGTGCATAAAACACTTGGGGCTGTCTTAGAAGAGTCCCAAGGTGTGTTCTCAACCCAGATAATATACAAAGCTTTCAAGAAACAGGACTCTGAATGTCTGAGTTTAAAAAAAAAAAAAAAAAGGCAAATGTGATATGAGATGTGTTGAAAGACATTCTAAATCCCTTCATCAGAGGGAAAGAGATAAATACAATAGCACTTGGTGGCTAAAAATACAATCTGTGGAAATCTTAATGAAGCCTAATGACTCATATGAGCTGTACTGTTAAATTTACTATCCCCATTTTACAGCTAAAAAAAAAGAAATATATTCATCTTTTGGGAGTATTAACTTTTGCAACTTAATCCATGTTCTTATGTGCTAGTGATAGAGAGAACAATTGGGTTCTTACTGTAAGTAAAAATTCAACTATCACAAAAAGTGAGGAGAAATTTGCAGGGGAGAGAGAAAGCCCCACATTCTGCCAGGAGACTGATGATCAGTGACCCTGACAGGGGTTGTTTGAAAGTACGATGGTGAAATCTTTAAAAGGCCAGCAGCTACCCATACGCCTTTCCTCTCTGAAAGAAAAGCGTGTATTTTAACCATTCTCGGTAAATGTCAGTTTGGTCTTCATCTTATGGAGCCTACACTTGTGTTCTTGTAGAGCAAGCAACTGTCCATTGGGTTTTACTTTGTGTGTTGTTCTGTGCATAGTGTTCTTGTATTAGCTGATCATCCTTTGGCTTCTTTACAGTCTCTTCTACTTTGAAACTTGTAAATTCGGGATCTTATTAATTTTCTTCCTCCTTTTCCACCAAAAGCTGTGGATATCTCCCAGCCTTCTGTACTCTGTGTGTGACAAAGACCATCTCTATGACATGATGCTGCTTTTTGAACCCCTACTTTACTGTTATGTATTTATATATATGTATCTGCATGCTGTCTTATGGTTACTTAAATATACTCTACCATAATGATTTTATGGTATTTATAAAGAATTTGCATTTCCACAGGTTTTAATAGAGAAGGTTACATAACCAGGTGGTCTTACTGATTCCTATTAGATATTTGAACAGATGACAATCTCAGTTTCAAGAATTCTGCTCTGTAATTTACTTGAGCTAAATAGAGGTCGCAGATCCAAGCATTTTTTTTTTAAATCACCTTTTGACAATTTTGATATGAATTTCCAGTCAATGAGGATTACAATGTGAAAATGCTATGCTCAACATTTTGGTCTCCAATATCAGGTTCTGGTCTTACCTTTTCTTTTCTTTGGCATACTTTACCAGTGTTTGTATGATCTTATTGGTTTTTTGTTTGGGTTTTTTTGGGTTTTTTTTGTTTGTTTGTTTGGTTGGTTTGGGGTTTGTTTATTTTGTGGGTTGGTTTTACTTATTTAGTTAGTTAGTTTTGGTTTTGTCAATTTGCTGTGAATTTGGCTTTCTCTTTTGAGTACCATCTACATATGTCTTTACACTGTCATGTACTGATTAGGAACCAAACGATCCAGGTGGGAGATGCATGAACCCAGCCCCATTGCCATTACAGGCATTCAGTGTTGAAGAATTTGTGGTCCCATCTTGTAGTGCATCTGACGTGGGACAAGATGCCAGATCCTTGTTTAAAGTTCTGTACATATATAATTATTCATAAAATTAGCTTCTCTCTAGAATATATATATATGCACACATAGATGTATATATATGTATGCATAATAATAAATAACATGAACTATAGATGTTTTAATTTAATATCAATATAAATATATATAGGTATATAACTTTGCTCAATTTTTCAGCTTCTTTTTGGTCAAAACTTCACCAGCTGTTACCTGCTGCCCTTACTTGGCATAGACTGCTGGACTTTCCCCTGGGGAATGCATTTGCGACTTCTGATGGCTGCTGTTGTCTTAACTGCCCTAGAGAAGTGCACAACTCTGGCAAGATGTTCAGAGTTGGATTCAAGTCCTGGACATGTGGACATCACTGGTGTTATCTCTGAGAACACTTAATGAGGAAATTAGAGGGTATTACAAAGTCAAACATCCTGGAGAACAAACTGTTCAGCTTACAGTTCTTGGATTTGTTCATGTTTCTACAACCAGAAAGAAGAAATAAGCTTTTGAAAAAGAGACTGCTATCTCTTAAGATGTGGCTTGGTCACATGTAAGTATATAAAGGTTGGATCTTCACCTTTAGCTCAGACCACATATTCCAAGACCTCCTGGTTTGGAACAGCAACACATGACACAATCCAGAGCAGCTGTTACTGTCACACTGTTGAGTTCCACAACGGTACTCACTTTGTTCCTTCTAGACTCACTCATTCAGAGATCCTTGTACATGATATTGACTCTCTTTTCTAATAGCTTCTGTTGGTGTTCTAGGGTTTTCCAGCTTCCTTTTATCATTAAGTGACTTGGCTGCTGATTTGACAACATTTACCTTTATAACTTGAGCATTCCTTTACACTGAAAGTCCTTCAGAAGAGAAGTCAGAGGACTCGACTCATGAGCTCTTCCTCTTCCTCCCTAGGAGGTTAGAAGGCTTTTCTCTTTTATTAAATATTCCTGGACTCAGATCTGGTACACCTGACCAGCAGTATTTTTAGGCATCTTCTTGGGAATAGAAAAAAATCTTGCCCTGCTTTGCTTCAATTTTCTAGTGTATTTCTGAAAAGTCAAAGACAGCATAGTTGTTACTTTTTTTCTCTGAGAGGCTCTTTACTCACTATCTTTTCCTCTACTTCTGTATCTATTCCGTTGCCGCTACTACATCATCTTCTGAGGTGGCAGTTGAAACAAAACTCCAAATCAGGATTTAGAAGTGCAATAAATCATTACTACAACAAAGGAGAAACTAATGCTGAGGAAAGATCCATGTGTTCCACTCCATCAGGTGCAGGCTGGCACTGACTGAATGTAGCAAGAACTACTTCAGACCAAAATCCTTCTTAAGGTGCCTTTTATTGTGAGTGTTATTTAATGTTCATAGGTGTTATGTACTTAAACCTGACTCTGAAGTTAAAAGAGAAATTAATGAAATGGTATATTTAGGCACCAAATTTAGAAGAACGGGGATTAAAAATTAGCTTGTAATGCCTTACTATTTAGAAGTCCTTACTTTCAGTTAAGTTACTCAATGTTGTTTTTTATGGAGATATTCCAGAAAACTGCTTTTGGTTCTGGAATGACTGATCTCCTAATTGAGTGAAACTTGGCAAGCCTCAGATCTGCAAGAAGCACAAAGAGTACAGGTACAATACTTTGCTACAAAACAAAACAAACCGAACAAAAAACCCCAAACCAAAGCAAGAAAGAACAACAGCAACAACAAAAAAACCCAACCCACAACACATTTAACTAAATACTGTATTTCTAAAATTATCATAGCTGAGAAAACACCATTTTGTTTCACTTATTGTTCAGGGAAAAGGCAAAATGTAACCAGAAAACAATATGATCCAATTTTCTCATTCTTCAGCTGCAAAATCTTTTTTCCAGAATAAATCTTTATGCTGCTTCTCTCTCCTTCTAAGAATATTTTGTGAATTGATGGCAAAAATGAAAACAGGAAGAAAGACAATAGCTTGTGAAGTCTTTTCACTTGGGAAATGCTACTTTCTAGTAACTGTAGTATAATCTGTCATAACTACAAATATAACAGAAGTACAAAAAGAAAGCAACAATGGTAAGCAC
This sequence comes from Megaceryle torquata, assembly GCA_024611175.1. Taxonomy (NCBI): domain Eukaryota; kingdom Metazoa; phylum Chordata; class Aves; order Coraciiformes; family Cerylidae; genus Megaceryle; species Megaceryle torquata. Next base: position 5,331 of record JANIJG010014584.1, read on the forward strand.
CTTCCAGGGTATTTCATGGTAATTACAGCTCTCTGCCTGAGAGACCTGATGGCTAAAGGCAATTTAGACATTTAAACTGACCAGTTTGATTTCTCTCCTTTTAGGTCGAGATCATTCTATTAACAGGCACATAGATTGACAGCATATCCAAGATTTTCTGGAGTATTGTGCAGTTTCAGGAGACAGCCTTCAAAAATATGGGTAAAAGAGTGATAGAATCAACCATACAATAACTGGGGTGTATTTAAATGATAGCCAGAAAAATATCGTGGCCATCATTTATAGTTTACCTTGACTGCCATTGCTATTTTGTACAGTTCTTAACACAGAGGAGGAGATGGTATGTCTTGTATATATGATGGCAAAAATCTTGTCTGAATATTCTTTTCCATGAGGTAAATATATTTAAAAATGTAAATTAAGAGATTATTATCTTCAGCAGTGACCCATGGAGTGAAATTTTACAAAGCTGAATACAACAGTATTTAATATTTTCTATAAAGACACACAGAAGTACCAGCTCAGGAAGGACCCATTGCTGCACCTCTGCCTCTTTCCAGACTGGTTTTGTTTTCAATATTCCTGTACTCTAAAAAGATTGCAGACATGATGGGAAGTACTGTAGTTACGGAAATGCCACCATTTTGGTGAATTTTAGTCCTGTGCCCAGTGGGAACAGGAAAGTAGTGTGGAAAGGGGAGGCAGAATCCGCTACTGGGCTAGAACACAGGGGGCACAAGTCAGCTTGCTTTTAATTGCAGAAAGGCCTAGGTTAAATTTTGTATTGCTCTTGGGAAACCAGACACCACTAACAGTCACATAGCTACCCAAGGAATACATAAAAATAATTCAAAACCAAAATTGAGACAAAAAAACCCCATAGTTAATCTTTTAAGTGGAAAACCTCATTATTTTTTACCTCTTGCATTTGAAGGTACTGAATTCTTCAACATAAAACTTAAGCAAAATATTAGGACAGGAATGTTCCTATACCTGCCATGAGCTGCAAGTTCCTGCTGCCATGGGCTTCAGCATCTGGAGGGCTCTTCCTCATCTCTGTCAGCCATTCAGAGGGCAAGTGGTCACAGATGCATCTGCTCCACTGACTTTATTTGTCTTGTTTTTCACAGCCAGACTACTTTATCCATTCTCAGCTGGACCTGTTGACAGAACAGGGTGGGTTTGCCCCAAAGTCCAATCCTTTAAAAGAAAAAACTACCATGTTAAAGTTGGATGGCAGTATAAGACTTTTGGCTAGAATTGGTCCATTATCAGTAGCCTTTGGAAGGTTACCAAATGCTTGTTCCCAAGCTGCATGGCCTAAATAATTATTTTTTTTTCCTCTTGGAAAAGTTAGCAGGAGTGGCTGTTGGCATGCATCAGGAAAGAGCAAGAGGGGCCCTGGCTCTGGGTGTGGTCCTGCCTGTGGATGTGCCAGCAGAGGACAAATGCTCAGGTCCCTTCTTCACAGACAAGGCTGAGGCTGGCGTGGATGCTGGGCTGAGCGGGCATCTGGGGAACGCGGAGGGGCTGGAGCAGGTAGGGAGTGGAAGGGAAAGAAGTCCATGCAAAGCAGCGGGGGAAGGTGCCAGGAAGGGGGAGCACAGCTGCAGGGAGCTGCTGGTGGTCTCTAAAGCTGAAGGGCAGGCAGGATGGTAGTTCCTGTGCTCTCAGGAGCTCCCCGCAGGCAAACCTCACACTGCAAAGTGCAGGGAAGAGCAGAAGCCATGGCTTCCTTAGCTAGCACTGACAGACATCCCTCGTAGCACAGCACCCAGCATGAAAATTCTGTGCCTTATATGATTGTCATGTATGACACAAGCGCTCCTGTATGCTGATAGCAATTAGCCTCACAACTGCAGCTCCTTGGACAAGCGCAGTTTGTCTGCTTCACCTGCCATGTGCATGATTTGCTGTGCATGCACAGAAGTGTGCACATGCAATGCAGTTAACTGGGACTGGCCTGGCTTTTACACTTAACGATCTCTAGCCCTGTGTTTGATAGGACCGCAATCGCTGATGGCTGGTGGCACATAAATTATCTGTCACTGACATGCGAGTTGTGGGAGGGCAGTCTGCACCCAGCAGGAGGTACTGCAGAGAGAATTCCTTCTGCCCTTTCCTCTAACATGCTGCAAGAATAAATCACCTACTCAGCTCTAAATGGTGCTTAAGTGATACAATGGAGTCCTTCGCTGGCCTGTAGACAGAGATAACAGTACTTTGATCTAGCACTGATTGAAACTCTGCTGGTCTGATTTCTGTTTACTGTTTAAAAATAAATATTTTACAACAAAAATAAAGTTGAAAATTAGAATTTGACTATAAAAGCAAATCTGGGATAAATGGAAATAGGGACAAGAGGGCTGCTCTTCAACATCAATATCTCCATTCAAGGATATCCTAAAGGCATGCAAGTGACTGACATAAAATTCCTTAATATATATTCAGGATATAAGAGAGTTTTGGAGCTTGCATTATGGGTCAAAAAAGAAGAGAATATTTGTTTGGCCTCTGTAACACAAGTGAAGTGAAATAAGGGAATCTGTAATTTAACTATCACATCCACTAGCACAGCTATTAAAGGTGGTTGCTTTTCCCAGTTTGCACAGACAGTTTTAATTTCAGTAGGATTGCCATGCTATTGACAAATTATTAAATACAGTCTTTTTTTGTCCTGTAACTTTTTGATGCTTTGTGCTGACAGTATGATTCATTAGTACAACTCACATAAAAGTGGGTCCAGATAATACCACTGTGCAAGTTCCTACTCGGTGTGCTGCAAGCTACCTTCTCAGCCCACAGTGAACAAGAGTATGTGTCAGGAGCGTCCGCTAATTGATTTCTTCCGGTACATGCCACGCGGAGGAGAAGTCAATATTTATACCTCACACTTGACAGAATTCATTAAATATATTTTGTTAAATAACACTCTATATTACATGTTCCCTGTCTAATATTTGCCCATGGAAGAAGTATTTGTTATGTGAATTGAATACCTGGTTAAGAAGAGCTAAATGAATACAACATATTTAATATTTATTTGGTAGCACAACAGAGTAGACGCAGGGGAGGTGAGACAGAATGCAAATACGGAGGTAGAAAAATTGATTAAAGGGCATAGACAGAACATTAATATTTCTACCTGACTACAGTGATTCTGAGAAAGGTAAGCAGCAAAACAAGCTGAGATATTTGGATTTTAGAAGTGAAAGCTTACATATTACAAGTAACAGTATTTAAGGAGGACTGTAAATGCCACAGCAGACATGCTTTGTCTAAAATTATATTGCTTCAGGAGAACTCCAGAGCTGATCCATTTCTCCATCTGGACTATTAGGGTTCTTCATGTTTATGGCACCTTTTGTCTTCAGTAACAGGTTCTTAGTATGAGAAATCTTTATTTTTACTTTTCTGTTGTCTTAGTCTGTGATGTAGTGATTGAAATTGATACCAGAGCAAAATCCAATAACAGCAAAACCCCCACTTTGTTGAAATCTATTAAAGCTCTGTTAAAGACTACTTACTGGAGAGGTTAGTTATAGAGAAATTGTAATGGATTTTTGTGACAAATTGCAGAATTTTGGCATAGAAAGTGCTTTGGACAGTAATTTGTTTTTCAGAAAATAACGTTTTGCACTTGCAATAAAAATAACATGTCCTGCTTTTTTTTTTTTTTTCCTGAAGTATTTTCCTTGAGAGCAAACGGAAGTCACGACTATACAGGTAGAAGAGGGATTTTGGCCAGTTGTGTTATGATTTTAAGAAAATTCAAATATAATCTACCAGCAGCAATATGCTGTGACATGTTTGACACTGAACTTCTCATTTTATAAAAGAAAGTGACTGCAAGAAGTAAATATATCTCTACTTGATGTCATATGAATGTAAGTAAAGCTATGTCAGACATTGTAATGCTTATTTTAGCAGATACATGTTTGCAAATGTAGCTGTGGGTAGGATTTGAAAGGTGTCATTTTGGTAAATATAATAATGGAATAATCCAGCCTTATTTCCTTATATTCATTTCTAGCTATGTACTTTTTCTTCTATGTGTGTAATTGTGATTATTCAATCCAGACTGCCCTTCTTAGGAATTTCTTTTTGGTGTTTGCATAGATTGGAATTCCTCTGGCATCAATGGATTTTTTTTATGCAATCACAATTAAATGCAGTTATAGATAATATGGAATTTGAAGAGTTTTTACAGGATCTTTCTTGTAAAGTAAATGTAAAAAAAAATGTAACAAAAATATACACATACATGATGTTGGTAGCCTTCTTATGTTTAGTTAGTTCTGCTGCTTTTGCGCTGTATAACCACAGTCTGACAACTTTGTTAATGTGAGCCTGATATGTGAAAAATACCTAACTTGAAATGTAACTTTATTTTACGAAGAAAATATCCTGAACATCCTGAGCAAATTTCAAAGTATTATCCTCAGTTTTGAACTGGACAGCAATTTAGCACACACATACAAAAATAACCTTTGGTACACTAACATCAGTCTTGAGTAGATACTGTAGTTTATGTTTGTCTTTCATAGCTTTCAGTTCACTTTCTGAATGGACTCAGTCCTTGTATTGAAAGGATATCCCACAAACCAAATGCTGTCCAGGATTAATTCCTACTTATATTTGCTGTAACAAGCTCTTCTGTTGTACTGTTGGCATGTTGTGCTTCTGGTTGCACACTCTCTCTGTGCATGGTTGTACTTTTATGTACTGATTTATTTTATGGTGATGTGGGGTTTTTTTGTTTTGGATTTGCCTGACTTTTTTTTCTCTCCTCTAACATTTGTTAGTGGTGCTAGTATCTTCCTTTCTTGGGAGGGTACCTTAGCAAATGTCACAAACATACCTACCTATGTTAATAAATGGCAGATGATTGTTATGTACTGACAGGTGGAATTGTATCATCATCATAGCAATAAGCAAATTCTCCGATGATATTTAAACTTGTTCTTTTCATTTGCCAAATTATTTTTTTTTCTTAATTATTCCTAACATCAGCTCCTCTGTGGCAAAGCAACTAATACAAGGAGGGACCAAGCAGGAACAAAACTGTACTGAAAGCACTGGGCAGGGAATTAAAATCAACTGAAATAGAATGATTTGATGATTCTATGATAAGTGTTAGGATACTGGCTGCAGTACTGGATTACCATTGTTACTTTATTCTGTGGCTAGATGGTTCTCGTTTTCCCTGTACAAGACACAGCACAGCATGGGACCTGACAGAGGCATGGCACACAAAGAGGACCAAAGCAGCTCCTACATAGCAGCCATCTTGTCCTACCTCTTTGTGGTCCTTGTTTGCTCTCCCAGTTATTGTCTTAACATTAGAGGAGTCAAAGTTGGAAAAAATGGTAAAGATATCCCCCTGGTGTATTTTTACAACTCTACACTTTTTTTTTTATCACATTTGCAATTACTGTGAAGTAGAAAAGGACCTTGGAAAAGTCATGCATCTATGAAACTGATATAAAACGTTCTCTCTGGAGAAATAGTTCTTTGCCCCCTGGTGGTGAATTAATTTTGAAAAATATTGAAAACACTTAGTTAAATTTACTTGAAATTAAAAAGAGATACTAATTGCTTCACTGAATACAAGTAAACTGCTAAGCAATACTTAATGTGTCAAACATAATTAAGAAAAATCGTGTTATGAACAAGCTGCATCAGTCTTTGATAGTCACTGCAGAATAGAACAAAAGGAATCAACATCATTATTTGAAAACTGTATGAGACCTTCAACATTTCAAAATCATGTTTCTTATTTTGCCTTTTGTTGGGAGGGTTAACACAAATGTCTTAAGAATACAATGTAGCCTTGAGTACCTGACTTCCAGTGTTCTTACATTATGGACCGTGGGAATTATACTTCTCTGCATAGCATCTTTAGATATGCCCCCATCTGTTAATTAGTATCGTCATCCATTCAGTGACAACTCCCATTGTGGGAAGTAACGTTCCCTGCATGAACCTTTTAAAAGTGCTGTATATATTTCTAAAAGTTGTCCGGTGGTTTTCAGCTCGGATATGCTGAGCATCACCACATGTGAATAGAGTACTTCATTCTTGGAATAGTAATAACAAAATTGACATTGGAAGCCATCCACTTGCAGTTTATCCACAAGTAATTTTGAAAGGCGTCCAGAATGCATTATTTAAAAAAATTGCATAAGCCATCACTGATTTTGTTTTGTCTTAATTCTTGTGCCTCCTAAACTTCTGCCTAAGATAGTCCTCACTCATGTCGATGTTCTTCTTTGGGAAAATACATATTAAAATATAATGACAGACTATCATTGTGTCACGCAGCAAAACTATGCATTTATGCTGGAAAAAGGCCATGTATAATGATCAAGGCTTTCATATGTTGGCTTTATACTGTTAGGATGTGGTTGATATTCTGAAGTTGAACTCTGTTTTCCAATCCCACAGTCTGTGAGTCATCCTGTGTAATATTAATGTGGCTTCAGGTAGTTTTCTGGTTTGGAAAAGAGCATCACAGTGTATGGCACGCTCAGTAGGCAGGGGTTGTTTAGATTTTGGCACTAATGATGTAGCATGAGGAAAAAGTAAAAAAAAAAAAGAGTATCATAGCTAAAAGAGAGGACTGAGATGCCCAGACGAGGCACGAATTAGCTATTTCCTAAATAATATTCTTTCTTTCATGTCTGATGGACCATAATAGCTTTCTGCTTTTAGCTCTGTTGCTTTTGCTTCTCTTTCAATTCCCACATTTCTTTCTCATTACTTTGACTTATGTCTGGCCTAAGGTAACAGCTGGTCTACACAAATGGCATATTCCTAACAAGTCTTTCAGGGGCCAGGGTTGCTATAAAGCGATCATGTCCCCCCTTCTTTTCCCTCTGCCATGCTGGATGTTACCTTCCCTCAGTTTCCACTCCATTTGTCTGTGTGACTATTGCATTTACAAAATGATCTGGCTTAAAAAAAAAACAAAAAAACAAAAAAAATTCCCTTAAATAGGCAATAACCAGACCACTTGCCTATCAGGACGGAGCACACTACAGGAGCCCTCAGAGTACGGTTACTGGTGTGTCGCTCGCCGCTTTTGCAGGAGAACCCTCTCTTCCGGTGCGAGTCCTCAAACGTTCCTGCCAGCTGTGAAACAGAATTCCTCCCTCCGCTCTGGTTAGCCTCACTGCTCAGGGAGCAGCTTGCTTTCAGCTCTCTGCCTGTAGTTATACAAAGGTTTTTTTTTTTTTCCAACGGGAAAGCCAGTTTAAGCCAGGCAGTTTCCTGCCTGCTCTGCCCTCTTGCTTTTGCTCCTTCAGCACAGTTCACTGTCCCATACAACGTGTGAATGCAGCTGTTTGCGGGTTGTGCTGTAAATTGCATCACTGAAAGAAACCTGAGTTTTTGTGTGCATATGTGTATATATATATGTGTGTGTGCATGAACAGGTTGGTTTTTTTTTTTTTTCCAAAAAAACCCCCAAACAACTGGATCATTTCAGTAATTTGATTTATAATGTGGTCCACAAAGAGTTGAATTAGCACAGCTGAGGAGGCAGCAAACAGTGGAGCAGAGGTGGGAACAAGCGCCTGGGCTAGGAGGAGGGTGCAGAAAACTCTCAAGCCAGCTTTGTTAATGGGGAAAACTACTGTTACTGTACAAAACCATGTAAAGCACCTAAACTAAACAGCTGGAATAGAAAACTGGAATAGACCGCAGAGCAGTTAGGCCCTGGAATTGCTGGAGATAAGGCCTTATCTTTAGGAAGAAAAGGGGTGGTCTCTTAATAAGCTCTTTCCCCTAGACATCTTCTATTCATTCGAGACACTGAAATCACAGGCTGTTTAGCTATTCAGAATACGATCGTGTGAATCCTACTGGGCTTATGAAGCATGTTGGCCTTTCAGTGCTGTTAAAAACGCTAATAATAACTGGTTCATGCCTCAGGCCTTGGGTGCTACTGTCAATTAGCATCAGAACAGAGATTTATTTAAACAAATTATTTCTGTATATGCTTCTTTCCCTCACGGTTTGCCACAGAGAGCTTCGTGACCAAGTGTACCTGACTGAGAGATGCCTGTCTGTGTGTGCAGACTAACTCAAGGCAGATAAAGAAAATTCCATCCTTGCTTGGCTTCATAGCTCTCCATATTCTTAAAGGAGCTGCCCAGCTGTGGGGAATACATACAGAATTAAAAACATTCATCCTCTAGCCAGTTAAATGTCATGTCTGAGTCACAGGAAAAAAATACTAATACCTCCTAGCATGCGTAGTTTTAGACTGTAATGCAAAAGCCATGTGTAATCCTCTACCTTCTCCTCTACCTTTGTGCCAGAGTTCACAGTAAAGGATTTGAATCATTGTCACTGGTCACCCAACTCACCCGTCACCACTGCATGCGTCACTGGAAATTTCTCATGTATACCATTGAAGGCTCATAGTGAAAGCAAGCATTGCTGAATTTGATTATGTTTGTTTTGCATTTTTAAGGCTTTGTCTGAAACCAGCAGAGATAATTTTTAATTTAACTGATTTATTTCATACTGTGGAAGCCTACTGTGACTTGGATTACCTGAAATGTTGGAGAAGGGAAAAGGACTCTAATGACTCATCAAGAAAAACTAACTTCTGATAAGTTTAAAGAGGAAAACAGAAGACTGAGAAGATAATAATGTGTCATGATTATGGTGGTGCTTATAGCACTTTAATAGCATCTTTAGCCCAAAATTTTGGTGTTTATTCTTGGAATACAGAATTATTTTAATGGAAATATTTAAACTAATCTTAGTCTAGAATTTTAAAAAATCCTTTTTAGAAATGTTACGTGCAGCATCAGGCCTTCTCTTCTAATGGTTTAAGGAGCAGAATAAAAATAAGTATCCAAATTTCCCACACTGGAATAATTGGAACAATTTGAATAATTTAAGTATGCTGACTTAAAAGTAAGATATCTCTTAAATATGTATTTTAAAGAATCATAATCCCATTATTATCAGTGCATTTTTTGTCCTATTATTCTTTCTAAATTCATATTCCTTTTGACTGAAAGAAACCATAATTTACTGGAATAATTCTGAGCTGTTTCTTTCAAAACGGCTATCGTCTGTTGTTCTCAAAAGGCTGGAACCCACAAGCCACCTGCAATTGGTGGTCAGTGTTAGGACAGTTTTTCCTAGTCTTGGTGGAATGGAATAGATCACCTGCCTTTATCAGGGTTTCCTGAAGGCTATTTTAACGGTTTCAGCAAGAGCAGCCAGAATTGTATTTGAAAGGGGTTGTTCTCCATAGCAAATTCTGAATGATGAAAAATGAGATCAAAATAACAGCCTCTCTTTGAGGCTGATCATTGCACTACATCAACTTAACTAAGGAGGCTTTGAAGCTAATGAGGCAAGGGAGAGATGGAAAATACAGAATTAGTCACATGGGAAGGAGAATTTGGAAAGCATCTGTTAAGAGGATTGGTGTATTGTTAATCTCACGTTTTATGAAATCTTTCACCTGGTTTAAAAATAATACCTTACTGAATTCTTCATTTGTCCCTGGTTTCTGAGGGTAATTTGCATCTTTAAACTTTGTTCGACAACCTTACAAGTGGGGGTAACTTTTTGAATCCAGAGCTGCTATTTTTTTCACTAAAGCTTGAGGCTTGAAAGCAAGGAGAACATAGATGCACCAGGTAACAAAGGGAATTGATGCTATGAATACTGGTGGTTAAAACAGAACAGGATAAGAAAATAAGGACAAGGGAAGAACCTGACCTCTACCAGCTTCAGTTACTCCAGCAAATAAAGCAGCAGATAAATGAACCAGCCCATGACTTTCTCTATGCTTTGCCATCTCTAGAAAAGGAATTTTTTTTGCCTCTGTGATCAAGTGGGAGAAGCTTTTTTTAAGATGATCAGAACGAACAGTTAAGCACTCCTTTTTGAGAAGGGTGAATTAAAGAGTCTCTGTCAGACACGGTTAAATTACCATTTCCCGGCAAATGGGTTTAGGTGTCTTTTCAGAAAACAGAGCTAGAGGCAGAATCATGATCCTAACAGCCCAGTGGGTATACAGATGGGATATGGAAACATGAGTTTAAATATTAATCTAATTAATATTTAAATAGTTTATACAAAAGGGAGCAGTTTCAATAGAAAAGAATACCTAAGACTACTCTATGAATTGGAAAATTGATAATGGTTATGTTGGTCCAAGTCCTTACTCTAAATCAAGCAGCGTGTATTTTAAAGCCACATCTTGCTATTCCCATGGAGTATCCAAGATAGTGCTCTACTGCCCGGGGATTTTGTAAATGGTGCCTAGCTTCTCTTAAGTGGCTGTAGGTGCATACAAGATTGGCATTTGGGATTTTTTTTTAAATTGGAAAAACTGTTTTCTTAACTTGATTCAGTTCATGGATACCTCTGGGATGAGTGGAACTGACCTTTCTTAAAGAGAAGATTATTGCTATTATTATTAACTAAGCCTAGCTTCAAGAGAGATGACACAGATGGGGGTGGGGGGGGGTGTTCCAAGGAGTCTGACTGTACCAGAGGAAAGTGATTTAATGTTGATAAATTGTATTGTTAAGCCATTAAATTTCCATTTAATTTCTCATCTAGTATTTACATTTAACATTAGTTTGAGCAAAGAATGCAAGGTCCACGGAAAGCTTAAAAATCGAGCTGATACTAACAATAGGCTGCAGTGATTTTAGGGTAAACAGAACACGTTGCAATCATCAAATCCAGCCTTAAGGAATTAATAACCCCAGCGCGTTTCTGGAGAGAACCTTGTGCCCGGGGGCACAGCGGCAGTACCGCAGCTCCCGCGGCCTTACGCACGGGCACCCTCCTCAGCGCCATCCCGCACCAGCGCGCAGGACGGACGGAGTTAGGCCAGACCCCCCCCAGGTCAGGACGCGCCTGGTGGTGGTGGCGGCAGTGGCCGCCGCACAGTAAACCCCTCTCCGGCTACGGAGGGAGGGCTGCTCGGGGGGGAGGCGCATGTCCCGCTCCCGGCCACCGGGGGAGGGGTGTTTGTGGGGATTACCCTCGGAGGTTACCCGGGGGACCAGGGGGCTTCGGCAGCCCCAGGGAAGGGTGAGGACGCACCGCGGCGCCAGAAGGCGGCGGCGGGGAGCGTGGAGGCAGGAGAAAGGCGGAGAGAGAGGCGGGGGGAGAGAGACGAGGAAGGGAGACGAGGGAGGGCCGGCGGGCGGGGCGGGCCAGGCACGCGAACCTCTCTGGCCGCGCGGAAAGAGCTCGCGCCACGGCCCTCGCGCACCCCGTCAGCCGGCTGGCCGGCGGCATCCCACTTCGCCCTTCCCCCCGCGGCCTCTCGACTGCGCGAGCGCCAGCCGTTGCCGAGGTACCCGACGTCACAGCCTGAGGAGGCGGCGATTGGCCAGGCGGAGAGCGCTCGCCTCCCCCACCTCCGTGGGATTTGCTGCCGGCGGGGCCGGGCCCGTCTCCTTCTCTCTCAGTGTGGAGCTGCTGCTGGGGCGTGCGCGGCCTCAGAGGTGCCTCCCCGGCCACGTCCTCGCCGTTGCCGACCGCCCGGGCGGGCGCCATGAGCTGTCCGCGACCCGCGGTGCGGCTCCGGCTGCTACCGTTCCTGGTGCTGCTGGCGTTGCTGGCGCCCCGCGTCCGCTCCTGGGACAGCGGCGACTTGGAGCTCTTCGACCTGGTGGAGGAGGTGCCGCGGAACTTCTATGACTTCCTGGGGGTGCAGCAGGTGAGCGAGAGACCGGGACCCCTCGCCCGCTGCCCGTCCGACGCGGGCCCTGTGGCGCGCCCTCCCCACAGCCCTCTATCCCGGTCCCTTCGCGCGGGCACGGGTCTCGCCTGTCACCGCCGTCCCTGCCTCCGCCGAGCACGGCTGACTGGCTGGTTCCTCCCTGCGCTGCCGCCGCCCGGCCGCACCTCACGGCACACTGCCGCTGGGCACGCCGCCGGCCTCTGGCCTTCTCGCCTGGCGCTGTCATCTACCTCCTGCTTGTGCACGCGTGTGGCTGCCCCGCTCTGCCGCTCTAGACCGGCCTCCGCGCGTCCGTCCGTGTCCCTCCCGCTCCGTGCCCCTGCGCCCGAGGCTCGGGGCAAGGCTCCTGTCCCTTCCCCAGCCCCTTCCCTCTGCAGGAGTTCTCTTTTTCCAAGTGCTATGCTATTTTTTCATCCTCTATCTCCACCGTAAATCAACCCTCCCTCTCCCACGGCACCTTTGTGTGTTCCTACTGCCTGTTGCTACATTTTTTTTTCTCTAAATATATCTACAGATAGACAGAAGTAGTTTGTGGGCTTCTTCCATTTCCCATGCGTATCCCGGGTATGGCTGTTTCTCATCCTTTACTCATTCTGTATAGCTACTGGTGCCTTATCTGTTTAAGGTTGCGCATTGCCATGTGTTGCGGCTCCTGTTTTCTCTCACGCGTGCCATTTGGTAGACTGTGACCCTTTGATATGGTAATGGCTTGTAGATTGTTGTATTTGTTTACTTTCCATGTATCTTGGTTATAGTTCGTGGTTTTCACCTCTTGTTTTCTAGGCAACACATAAGATTACCTTAAAGCATTTATTATGTACCTTCAGTTAATTTTTATGCATGTGTAGTCATGACAGAACTTCTGTTCTAAATGCTTTTATCCCATGTTTCTTGTATGTGTTTGGATGTGGTTGCCCGTTTCACTGCCACTTGGCATCTTCACTTGGTATCACTTGACCTGGCTCCCACTGCCTGCCTCATCTGTAGGTGCTCTGCTCTGTATGTGTGATCTCACTTGATCTCTCTTCATGCATCTTAGTATATCTTTTTGTCTCTCTCTTCCTGTCAGTATTTCTCTGCTCAATAATTAAATATACATTTCTCTATAATCTGCTACTTTTTCCACAGTCCCCAAAAGATATTTTTTTCTTTGTCTCCTAGCACCTCTATAATCTGGTGAGTGATCCTGCTATCTGAGTGGCTTTCTTGACAGCCTTGAAGTTTATTCTGATGTAGTTCTTGTGTTTTTTGAGAATTTTCAGGTGCATTTAATTTAATTAGGGCCATGCCTACAGAGAGAGGGGAGTTGTCTGTAATATGTAAGAGTCCTTTTTTGGAAAATACAACTGTGGTTGTTAATGATAGATGGGAAATTCGGAGTCAGTTACATCTCTCTTATTTCTTAAGCATCTGCTGTTAAGTACTGTGGAATACCATCATATACCCAACACAGCAAACACTGCTATTCGTTTCACTTTCACAAGTTCACTTTAATTAAAACCTAAAACCCTGTGTTTTAATTCCTCAAAAGCAGTGTTGGTGTTAGATAATGTAGGTACACATTTTGTTTCAGTTGTCTATGTTCAGATCTGGTATGCAGCCCTCTGTTAGTATCTTCCACAATCCTTTTTTTCTAAGGCTGAATCTGTACATTGTGCGATATTTTTAGCAAAATATGTTATTTTTAGCAGCAAATATCTGCTAGTTCACACTTCTTATCATAATGAAGAGCTTCAGCCACTTGTAATGTGGGAGCGGGGAAAACATTGGTGGAAGTGCAACACTAATGAGACAAAATTTTATTAGTTACATGTATATGCTAGTCACTCATGACATCATTACGGCCAAGACTTGAAATGTTAATAGTATTAGATGCCTTGCACATGCAGCAGAATACACCTGTGAGTACAGTAATAGAGTATACAGTGTTGAAGTTGAGCTTCAACAGAAATCTGTTGGCATCAGAGGATGCTGTTTAGGTTTACAGGTTCTTCCACACTGTGTCCTTTGTTCCTGCTGCTTGCTTCTCCTGCTCTGACCTGTACCTGAAGGTTCAAACAAGGTACCAGAGCAGAGTTCTGACTCCCAGTGACTTGTTAGGTAGCTGCAGCCATTTAAGGTGCTGTGTGAGAAAGGTAACTGATCTTGTAACAGGGTGCACAGATCTCAGATGTGCTGTATCCTACCTTGGATGTCTTCACACAAAGCTACCTTTTACCATAACATTTCTATGTGCTGTTTGCACATGTTTAATGGATCTTTGTATGTCACTATTGTAGTTGGGATGCCTTTGACTAGAATGCTGTGATTATCTTTTTGTAGCTCTGGTGCTAGTGGTTTTAGTTCCTGTGCTCAGATGTTTTTCTTGGCATTTTAGGACAAGGGACAATGTGTGTGACAATAGCTTTTGTGGCCATGACTTTGGAGTGTTTCATAATCTTTCACTTATCCTAGATTGCTTTCCCCTCCTCCCCAGTCTCTGTATTCCTCTTGGTGTTCGCTGCCTTGTATCATGTCCTGATAATCCCTTCTTCCTTCTTATATTTCGGGGGGAGGGACTACTTCTCCCTCGTGCAGGATGTTAACTTCTGTGTGTGAGATGCAGATGCTCAACCATGTTTGTGAAGAGTAACGTATCAAGGCTGCCAGATTTTTTTCTAAACGTGTCATCTTGTATTTTGAAAAAATACAGGGAATGAATCCAGTGCTTCCTTAAGGCATTAAAGCAGCTTAGGTTTTGATAGAAGAATTGTGATACTGGCTGCTTGTTGAATCTCATGCATGATGTCAGAAGCTGATGTTGGCCTCAACTGACAAGGTGCAGAAGGCATTGTGAAAAGTTCTCTTGCTCTCTAGCATGTGTTGATGAAGCCTATGGCTTCTGGGTTTTCCTCTGGGATTGGAGAGAAATGATGATTTTTTTGGTATTGTTTTGTTGCTAGTCTGTACTTGCAGGAGCAAGGGTTTTGCATTTTGTCTTTTTGAGGGCCTTGTAAAAGCCTCCTGGTGTTGTCAGGTAACTGTCATCCAGCACTGGCAGAGTGTTAGGTTTGAAGCTGATGCAATGTTTTCCAAGACTGGTGACTGAGATAGAGAATGATCTATCATCCGAAAATGCCATTTTTGTTGTGAATATGGAATGACAGAGGAAGAGTAAGGTTGTGCCTGTCTTGGCTTAACTGTTAAGAATAACTCTCCTTAGTGCTTGACTTCAAGGAGGGATTGGCTGAGGAATCTACAAATGCTTACAGAATGGTTGAGGTTGGAAGGGACCTCTGGAGGTCATCTTGTCCAGCTCCCAAGTGAGCACTTCTATTAAGAAGTGTTTGATTTTTATACAAGTACACAATCTATTAGTTAATCCATCAGATCTAGTGGTAGCGTACTATATGCAAGAAGCTTTGTATTTTCATGTGTTACTATTGCTGTTCTAAAAAAATTTGGGAGTTGCTCTGCCTTACTGTCTCTTTGGTGCTTCTTAAATTGATGGTCTGGTTAACTTGAATGACTCATTTAAAACATTGCTCTTTTCAAGAAGTTTGATGTAGCAGAATGGGGAGATAAGATAACCTTTGGCTTGAGAAAAGATTACATTTCCATATCCCCCAAGTGGTTACTGGAGAAAATAGAATCATGAACTCTTGATCGTAATGTAATAACCGTTTCAGTAATCACTTCAGTATGGCCAGTTTCCAATTGACAAGGGGATCAGGACCAAAGACTATTCATCTAAAAACTCAGATGAAGTAGCAGAATTAAAAGAGAGGCTATGCAGACTCGGCAATAAAATTGCCATTACCTGAGAATGAGAACATGCAAATGTCATGTCAACTTTTTGGAAATCTTCCAGGAAGATCTGGGGAGCTGCAAGCTCATATGGTAGACAAACACACTGATTAAGATTAATTTTATTGTTTCTTAACAGCTTTCAGTAGCTGATACCTAGATAAATATGGTATGTTTTGAATGAATCAACTTGGCATTGGCCGAACCTGTGTGTCTCCTTGCCAAAATATGCTTTTGATTATAACTGTTTATATGGCTTCGAGGGAATTATCTGTTCCTCTACTCTTCTTGGCTTGCAGTAAGGAAGGCACTCCAGGCCTCTGAATGTCTTTTGAAACTTGGAGATACAGATCTTGGATACAAGGGATCCAATCAAGAGATTATTATTTTTTTTAAATTAAAAAAAAAAAAAATTTCTTAGGAAATGTTATTTTTGAACATGTGTTAAAATGCATGAGCTGTGTTTCTAGAATTGGCCTTGCGGAACAGTATGTTATTTATCAGTTAGGACCAAGTAATTTCTGAGTAAGGCTTTAGCTACTACTGGTAATTAGATAAGGGAACAAGTTTGTACTCAGAGTTCTGATAGACCTGTGCAGTATATGAAAGCAAACACAAAGTTTCTTCAAGCACACTTTTGAGGCAGTAGAAGAGGCCCTGAGAGCTCAGGTTCCTGAGGGAGACAACACATGGGTGGGGCTTGCTGACCAAAAGTGTGGATAAATACATTACCTCTGAAAAATAAGAGAGATATTTTCTTCAATATCGGCTTATGCCTTCCTTATGCCATATGAGGTTTATTTTGAACAAGGCTCTAATCCATTCATGTGGCTTATTGTAGAAAACCAGAAACATCACATCCATGTCATTGCTGGACGATGGGTTTACTAGGTGATGCTGCAGTACGAAGTCAGAACTGCATGTGCAGAAGCTGAGTTTGGTCCTGCAGCCTGAGAGACACTGGTATGTTAGCAACTTCAAGAAAGTGAAAGCCAAGGAGTCAGATTTCTTTGGCTGCAGGAAGCCATAGTCCCTCTAGATGAGCTGGATGTATTTGGCTAATAATAGGCTCCTTTCAAGAACACTGGAACAGAGGAGCTGTTAGCTAGCAGCTATCGGGGTCTGGCAGTGTTGCATCTGTAGAACACAATGTTTGGTGCTGAGGAGCTGGTGTCCATGCTGCTTGCGTTTCAAGGATTTTTGTTGTTGAACTAATTCCAGGCTGGAGCCATGGACTCAATGCCAGTTTGTGTTGAGGTGTGCTGTTTGCACTCCCGGTTTTACATCTTACAGTTCAGTTCTATGCAAAAGGAATCCAGTTCATCCACTCCAGGACCACTTCATGATATGGTCAGTGGGTACAGTAAGTAAGTTTGCTTTATGTGTGCACTCTTGATCTACACTAAAAGAATAGAGGTAGATGCACTTTTAAGGCAATAGTTCATAGCAGAAGTCTGATGCTGAATTCTACCGCTGAGCATTGCCATGCAAGATCCCTACCAGGAGTGAGCCCCACAACATATTGTATGGCTTTTATGGTGTTATGAGGTATGATGGGAGCCCTAAGAAAATTCTCAGTAATAGGCTTTTGTGTAGTCTGTTTTATGGAAGTGTACTGACTGATGACATACAACACATACACTGCTGCAGTTCTAAAGTTGTGAATTCATGTATTATGTAAGTAAAGTTCTTGGACATAGATTTGGTAACCTATTTTTAGAAAGAATGGCAATCTCTGAAGGTCTCAGTGTTATATTGTCTGGCACTGCTGTATGGGTCACTGTCCAGGAAAAAAACCAAACAAAAAACAGAACACCAAACACAAACTCCCCTAAAAAACTATTTTTGCTGTTGAGCTTTTTGGGAACTTTGAGTACACAGAGTGGTCCCCTCAAGTGGGAAGAGTCTTGTGAGGGAGAGCAAGGAATGCTCTCAAGTCCTCATCAATAACAGTCTAGCCATAGCTCTACAGGTCTTCTGTCTTCCATGGCAGGTGAAGTGCATATAAGGAGGGATAGCCCAGAAACTCAGACATTTGTTTCTTCTTCCCAGTGATGAGCTGTATCCCACTCCAAAGACTTATTTTGGTTGCTCTTCTAACATTTAAGGCTGTTCTTCTCACTGCTGTTTTTGAAGGTTAACATATGTGGGTGCTGTGTTACTAAAATCGTGGAGTGTGCATCATCTGCAAATGTTTTTGAGAAAATTCAGGTTTATAATACTGCTTTGGTCTTTCAAGCTTCGGACGTATTTGATCTAGTGAGATAATTGCGTGTGTGTGAAGCTCTATGATATCACTTTTTCAGATGACTGTGTCAGAACTATGAACTGTAGGCTTTTCTTGCTTTGTTGTTGTGTGTTGGTGTTTTGTTTGTTTGTTTGTTTTTTAGACTGTTTTGTCTTTGTATTTTATCTCTTCAGTGAGACTTGGACATGCTGGAGGGTTGGGCAGGAAGAAATTTAATGAAATTCAACAAGGGCAAGTGTAGAGTCTGGCAGCTGGGAAAGAACAACCCCAGGTATAGGTTGGGGACTGACCCGTTGGAAGGCAGCAAAGGGGAAAAGGACCTGGGGTCCTAGTTGGTGGGAGGCTGACCATGAGCCAGTAATGTGCTCTTGTGGCCAAGAGGGCCAATGCCATTCTGGGGTGTATTAAAAGGGGTGTGGCTAGTAGGTTGAGAGAGGTTGTCCTGCCCCTCTACTCCACCCTGGTAAGGCTGCATTTGGAGTACTGTGTCCAGTTCTGGGCCCCCCAGTTCAAGAGGGACATAGAATTGCTTGAGAGAGTCCAGCGCAGAGCCACAAAGATGATTAAGGGAGTGGAACAGCTCCCTTCTGAGGAAAGGCTGAGGCAGCTGGGGCTCTTTAGCTTGGAGAAAAGGAGGCTGAGGGGTGACCTCATCAGTGTTTACAAATACATAAAGGGTGAGTGCCAGGAGGATGGAGCCAGGCTCTTCTCGGTGATGCCTGATGACAGGACAAGGGCAATGGGTGAAAGCTGAGGCATAGGAAGTTCCATTTAAACATGAGGAGGAATTTTTTCACTGTGAGGGTGACAGAGCAGTGGAACAGGCTGCCCAGGGGGGTTGTGAAGTCTCCCTCTCTGGAGATACTCAAAACCCGTCTGGACGCGTTCCTGTGTGATCTGGTCTAGGTGATCCTGCTCTGGCAGGGGGGTTGGACTGGATGATCTTTCCAGGTTCCTTCTGGCCCCTGACATATTGTGATTCTGTGAAATAAGGTATTCACTGTGACCTTCAGAAGTCCTGTGCTGTGAAATGACATGAAGCCATGTAGCAGCTTGGTAGTTACTCATCTTTGAGGAATCAAAGTTGTTGGGTTAGTGATTAAACATCATGTCCAATGGTCTAAGCCTGTTTCAAGATTGTTTGGTGTTCGGTGTGTGTGTTTGTTTGTTTGTTTGTTTTTTCTTTCCCAAAATATATCATAGCATCAGAATTCTCAATTGGAAGGATGAAGTATGTTTAAACTTTCTTGCTCCAAACTCAAAAATAATTAACTTCTCTAATACACAACTAGGTGATAGTGATAGTAGTACCACACCTTTACTGGACATCTGGTGATTTTAGTAATTCCTGACACTGTACATTTCTTTTAAGTGATGGATGAGGGAGGGGTTCTTAAATTTTTTTTTTAAGAGTTGCTTCCTACTGTGGCAGTAGCCAAAAAAGCCCTAAAGCCCCTGAATATAATCTTAACATCGAGACACTGATAAACTCCATTGCACTAGTTCAAACAAAAATAGCATTAGAAAATCCAGCTTTGTTTTTAGTGGCTTTAACTGTAATCTCAGTTCATTCCATAAAAAAATAATTTTGTTTTTCCTCATTATGTTGGTCAGACATAATTCTTCATCTCTTCACAGATGTAACTTTTTATTCCAGTCTGTTACTTATATATGAAAGTGAGATTTTTCAGTAGTTCTGGAAACTCTGCTTTTCATAAAAAAATTAAATTAGTAAACTTGTGTGAAGTCACTGTTAAGATTATTCCCATAGTTTCTATAGAACAAAGTTGTTCCAAACTATAGAACCGTTTAATTGCTCACACCAGAGAAGCACTTAGGATAACTGCTTGGATTTTTAACTGAGGCATGGTGCAGGATATGGGGGTTTGTGTGTGTGTTTTATGTTTTGTCATCTTCTTAACTGTGCTAACTTTCAGGTAAGATGCTGATATATAATGTAATCCATGTTGCAAGTGCCTCAGCATGTATCATGTATGTTTAACATTCCCTGATGTTTTTGTTTACAGTTGCTGCATTTAAAAATGGGGGAGACATCTAGGCTTGTAAAACTGGTATTTTCCATAAAAATGGGGTTTCTCTATTCTGTTAAATTTCTGCTTGAACGTTGTCCAAGGAAATCCAGGGTTTTTTTCTTTTTGCTCTCTCGATTGACTCCTTTTTTTGACTCAAAAGTGTTTCAGAATCTACCATTTTAAGTAGTTTTGAAGACATTTATTGTTAACTTTCCCTGACAATTGATTCCTATAATAATTTTGTGATTTCTTTCAGATTATATTTTTCTCCTTTATTTCTGTGTAGAAGGATATACAGCAATAGGAAACTACTATTTGGTAACCCAAGGGAACTGACAGTATGCAAATTGCAATGAGAAGGATAAAAGCAGTCTTGAATTTTTTTTTTTCTTCTGTGTGCAGTACCAATATTTCATCTCTTCCTCTCTACTTCCCACTTCACTAGTACTTTAAGTATGTAACCATAATATCTTGATCTTCAGACTGGGGGGGAATTACATTTCTTCCTAGAAGATTTCTTCCTAGAAATTCTGTGTTTGACCTATAATTAATTAAAAGGAGTGACTGGTTTCTTGGTGAGGAATGGTAGCTAGGTAACCTGTGCTGGTGGCCTCTGGTGCTTACACATTGCTGTATGTTCTATGCTTGTTTCAAATTCATCTCCTTTGCTGAAGTTCTCATGTATGTACCTCTTGTTGGTATCTAAACCACCCACAGAATTAATCTAACATATGGTTCTGTAAATGACTTCCCAGTGAGCTTTTTACCATTTGACTGCTATGGATTGTGGTCATCATGTTTGTCTGTAAAGTTATGTGAAGAAAAATGAGGCAGCCTTAATTTCATTCTGTTGAATGATAAACCTTTTATGTTCCATCTAGAGTCATTTTACAATTAAGATTAACTTGGTTTTCTAATCAGATCTAGGAAAAAAAAAATTAAGGGAGATATTTGGAGGTATCTATGGTGTTATTTTAGCTTCAGGTACTTCATCAAATTTAAAAAATAAAATTAAAATTCAGCATATAAAATGCTCTTTAGCTGGGTTGGTGCTTCTTGTGTTCTCAGCACAGCCAGTAACAAAGAGCCTGTGCTGCTGTTGTGCAGCTGAGCCAGTAAGAATGAGAGTATAAGCGATAACAAAGGGGTTTTCATCTATAAGAATAGGTCTGATATTAAAATGAATAAAATGAGGAAATTAATGTATATCTGAAATGTTTTGGTTTTCAGTAGCACCCTAGAGGGCTAATGAAATTCATGCGACATATGAAAACCTGCAATTTTGCTTTTGATTTCCCTGTTGGTGTCTGTGCTTCTGTTTAGCCATATCCTGTGCCTGCTAGAAGTTTGCCTCTCAATTTTGTGTTTCTTAACAGTAGTATTTATTTTTTCCTGCAGCCCAGAATTGTTGTTTTTCCCTAAATTATGAAGGGATTTGCAGGTTTTGGGTTTCTTTTGCTTCTTGTTTGTCCATGAGCCTTGTTTGGATGTTAGTAGCTTTGCATAAAAGTAATTTGTAAACAGTCTTATGTATGTGATAATATGTTGTACAAGTGGTGCATGTTACAGTTATGCAAACAATAACACAGTTTGAATGTAACACTTCAAAGGAGAACTGTGTATTACTGGGCTCTAATCAGATGGATTGCTTAAGTGCAAATTTCTTAAATGCCCTGTCTTGCAGGCCTTACAAACTGTTTTTCATGTCAAATAAAAGAGTAGTGGAAATGAGAAGAAAATTTTTAAGCAGTCCCTAATTTCTGCCAGATCTGAAATTCTTCGTTCTCAGTGTTAATCTGGAAAAATTGCGGAGAAGAGCAGAAGATGCATAGGAGCTACTGAAATAAAGTCACTTTGCAATCTTTCTTTGAATAGAGAGAGAAGGAGAAACTATGGGAGTCTTGCTTTTATAGTTGGGCTGTAATTCTGAAATATTGTTGCCTCCAACACTGAAGTGCTTTTGCTTGTTGAAGGAAGTGTTCAGTGCTGATGAGGACATGAGAAACCTGTGAAGTAGCCTTTTTGCACTGATCTGGGGTGAACAGCTTCTCCTTTAAGGGACAGTGATTGTTTTTACCTTCCTCTGAAAATACTATGACTGATTCTGCAGTTGGATCAGTGCTTTATTAAATTTCAAACTAATTTAGACTAACTTTTATATGTAATAATCACCATTTCATAGTAAATAATTTCTACAGTGCCCTATGGGATATAAATGTTGTGATGGGAGAGTAGAAGAGCTGTAAACCATTTAATTTTGTGGCAGTTTATAATATTAGTTACTGCTTTATTGGATGCTGTGTCTAACAGTGGCTAGTACAATGTTACAGTAGTAAAAAAAAAGTCTGAAAATCTTCATCATATATGGAAGTTTCTTCCCATTTCTTGTTAGGAATTATTTAAAATTCTATTAAATGGAAAGGAAATCTTACTCCCTTCGGTTGAAATGAACTTGTTTCCAACATGAGTCTACTATCTGTTTGACAGAAAAATACTTTCTATTTATTTGTAACCTGTGTGGTTTGTAGTTTCTGTTCTATTGAATATTTTCCTCTTACTATTTCTGCTCCAGTAACTTTTCAATGCTACAAACTAACCCAGCAACATTCAAATCAAAATAGTGAATTCAAATGTTGGACTTTAGCTGTTGAGAACAGTATTTCAACAGTTGAAATGGAAATTGAGGCCAGTCAATTCTCTCTTGAAATTTACAAAAGAGGGTTTTTGTTTCAGGTTTTAAGTTATGTACTATAGTTAAAAATCAGGTATAACTGACTTAAATTCATGTTCAGTGACATACTGCAGAATTCCCATGCTGAAGTGCACTAGTAGTCTATACAGAAAATCTTTCTGATATTTGTGTTTTCTGGTTGAGTAATACTAGGTGCTTAACCAGAAATCTGTGTTAATTTGGGGGGGGGCGGGCAGGACGGACACCCAAACAATCAAAATCCAATCCTCTGCTGGACAGATAGAGACTAACCTATCAATGAGTTACTGACTTACTCATTTCATCATGATAATTTATGCCTTTCACAAACTTACTTACCTTTCTTACTTCCAAATGGATATGATTTATAGACACTTTAATTTTCTGGTAGAAGTGTACACAGCTGGTTAGCGAACTTAGATTTAAGGACGATAACCAAAGTAGTTTGGTATCTTACTGGTTTCCAGAACACTGTCATTTCTTGGCTGGAAATCACTATCTACCTCTGTGTAAGTTATATATTCTTTTGCTCATTGTCTTTAGATATTCTTTCCATCATTGGAGATAGCTACTTCTGTTTCTTTTTAAATTATTTTTTCCTTAGTGATGCCATCTAGTATGGCTTCTGAAAAGGATTAATTTTTTTGATAAACACACTTCAGTTAAGAAATAATGTGGTGTTGTGGGGTTTTTTTAAACGTTATTTGTAACTGAGAATATTAAACACCCTTGCCTCGTCTTGTTTGTGGATATTTAATAAAAGTCTAGTGTTGTGTCTCAAGCAGTGGATCTTGGTTCCTGTGAGGGCTTGTTTCCAATCCATAATTGTCTTGGTCTCATTAGGGCACCCCTCCATGTCATCCACAAGCTCCTTGGATGCCTTCAAGGATTGCTGGATGTTGTCAGTGTGCTCTGGCTGTTTTTCACCCTGGTTTCTTATTACATATATCCTACTGTGTAACTCTTGAACTTTTTTCTTAAATAAAAATAATAAAGCCAGTGGTAATACATGGTGTTACTTGGGGAGAGCATGTGAACCTAGCCATGTTTTGCTGTCCATTTGCTCCCTGTACCTCTCAACCTTCACAGTTTTTGATCAGTAATATTAAAAGGTGCTTTCCTGGTCATGCCTTTCAGTCAGCTGATGCTGGTTTGGAGAACTGTCAGCAGTGTGTCTTGGATTTTTTAATGGTTTGGAATTGCCAGCTCCAAGTTCTGCTCTGTGTAGGCATGGTTTAGTTTAAGAAGATAGTATTATCTATGCTGAATCTTATCTCTTAGTTTTTTTGCCATATCAGTTGGTTTGGCATTTAGTCGCTAGTGTCTAGTATCTACCCAAAATGTGTAGCATCACCTGTGAACTGTGAGATTTTACTGCATACTCTACTCTTCAGGTTGTCATTGAAAAGTGCTGTGTAAAGCCAGTTCCAGCACCAGTCCCCCATCAGGAGACCTTTCTGCCTGTTCTCTGCCCTGAAAACTGTGCATTAAACCTTGCTTTATGTATCCTGTTCATTAACTTTCTGTTTGTAAAACTCTTGACTCCCATCCTGTGGCAAGTTAGTTTCTTTTGATAACCTTTGGTGTGGAACCTTGTCAAAAGTTTTTTCAAAATTGGACTGTACTGTGTTTGCTGGCCCTCCTCTCCCTATACTTACAGGTAGAGATAACCCTACACTGCCCTGGGTTGGCAAGGCAGGGTTTTGCTTTGCGGAAGCCATGCAATGTCTTTTCCAACAGACCACGCTTATCCTTGACTAGTCCTTGCAAGTGACTTTATAGACCCTACTGCCTTTAATAAGGATGGATGACAAACTTTCTGTTCTGTAATTTCCAAGATTTCTTCTGGTGTTTTCGTTTGTGTGGATGGGAATGATGTTGGCAGCCTGCCATGTCCCTCATGGCAATTTTTGCTATATTGGATTACCTTGTTCACCTGTAGGTCTGTAGCTTTGTATATAAATTAATTCAGCAATCTTAGGTGGCAACTTCTTAGCATCTAATTTGTCTGTTTGGAGTCCTAAGTCTGTTTATTTATTTCAAATTTAATTAGCTTCTCTTTACCTGTCTGCTGCAAAGAATATGTTGGTGTGGGAATCTTTTGAATATCTCCAATGGGAAAGACTCATTAAATACATTATTGAGTTGCGTGGCTGTAGCTTTATTTCTGAATGAAACTTTTCATATTTTCATTGTCAAGCAGTCTGTAGCCAGCATCCCGTTTCAAATAAAAGGGTTTTGAAAATTGAATAAACCGCCCCTCTGCTTTGGACAAATACAAAAGGCCATATTAACAAGTTAGAAAGAAGTAGTCATCACAGTTTTTTTAGCTATGTGTTCCATGAATTCTGCTGGAACTGGCACAAAATTCACCACATTGCTGTTGTAGTTATTGATCATTAGAAGGGAGAATGGCTGCTGTTAATGCAGTAACATAGACTTTTTGATTTATGTTTCCTTTATACCATAGTAATTCTGTGCATTTTTAAAATTTCCCAGCAAGGTTTTTACTGTGATGTACTTGAATTTGTTTTGGAAACAATGAGATCTTTTTACTCTAATTATCCTAATTTTGATGCCACCGCTTACTAGTTTTTGCTTATTCCTATTATTTTAAGCAGGATTTTGGCATTGCTTTATTTCAGTTATATGAATCGCTTTGTAAACTTCAATTTTTATGTTTTCTATCTAATGCTAACATTGTGAGGAGAGACATGACAGGGTTTTGTGAAACGCCCTCACTTCTAGAAGTTTTTAAGAGATAGAAACTTGCCAAAACAAATTCTGCAGTAGGGAGCTTGCTTGAAATGCAGGAACTTCAAGTGGATATATTAAAGTTACAGGTTCTAGTGAGTAAAATGTACTGAATTTCAAAGTTTTAATACAGTTCTTTAGTGTACACTCAATTTTCTGCTGAATAAAATTGAACTCTATTGTTCAGGAATGTAATAAACTCGTACTTTTGGGTACTATCTAAAGTAAACCTTGTAATTAGACCTGTTGCTTCCATGCTGTGCTTGACTAATGCCAGGAGATGTGAATTTAAGGTAGACTTGGCTCTTTGCTAACATCTACATAATCAAGTAATGCACTAAGAAATCAGGTTTGTGACCTCAAAGAAACTGGAAAAAAAAGTATGGAATAATGAAACACTAAATCACACTGCATTTTCTGGGATGGCTAGTTTTGTAGGTACAATATATTGGGTGCAGAGTTCAGGTGGACAATTTCATAAGAGAGGTGTTGGTGGTGAATGTTTCTTTCTTTGAGATACCTTAACAGTTGAACCTCGGATTGTCTCGTGTAGGCTCCAGTTTGTCAGTGTGACAGCAAATTTCAATATATAGGTGCATTTAAACATTATTTAGTGTTGCAGATGATTTTTATCAAATATATCTTAGCTTTAGCTTGATTTTTGCGGTAAAACCGTAATGTTAAATTCTATCAGCCTCTTATGATGGTTTGAGTAGGTGGTATTTAAATCTAAAACGTTTAGGTAATACTATATTCTCTCTATAAAAGGGTTAAAAAGAAATGCACTTGAAGTAAAAATCATACACTAACAACAGAGAACTTTGATATTACACTTCCTATTTAAACCATGGCCTTTTAAAGTTTTCAGTACAAAATATTACATTAATTTCTGTAGCATTTGAAGTCTAGAAAACAATTTGGGCCATTTTGTGTTGCAGAATGTTGACTCCTATTGTAAATGTATTTGTGAATATAAATACTGCTTAACGCTGAATATGGATTTTTTTTTTTCTAAGATAAAAATTCATTTGTCTTCTATTTGCCTTTCTCAAAGTTCATATTTTTAAGGATTAATTTTTTTGGTTTATTTTTAAGAAAACTGGTCTGATATTTAGAGAACTGCTAACAAGGGCATAGTAACATCTTTAATTTCTGACTTAAAGAAAGCAGAAGGCTGTAAAATGTAAAATGCACTCCCATAGCTTCTGTGCTCTTTTCTAATAGATGATCTCAAAGACACTGTCATTGAATTAACACTATCCCATTATTATCAGGGTATTGGTTATCTCATCTGCTGTCATGGCATATGAGAGCCTTACATGACAGCTCGTTAGATGTGATCAGATTGATGTTATGGCCCGGGAAGACAGTACTGGACTAGGTTGGTTCCTGAAATTGATTTCTCAGTCAAGATAGAATTGTATCTTGATCAAGTATTCAATATTTTGCAGTTCAGCAAAGATAATATATGGAGTATTTCCCATTCCAGCTGCAAGTAGCATATGCCCCTTCCCTGCCCTTGCCTGCACCCCAACTTGCACAGTGGTTGCTTCTGGAGTCCCATACTGGTTGACTGCAAGCCTCAAAGTTGTACATGTATTGCAGTAATTTCCATTTTTCATCTGATTCACAGGTCAAATTTAGTAAGACAGTTATTTTGATTGTAAAGGGTAGTTTGCTCAAGCAGAGGTGCCTTTTGGACTCCCCACTAGCAGGGGGAGAATAGAGAAAAAATCCACACGCAAAAAACTTTCCACCCTCCAAAAAACCCTGTACTAATGGATTTAGTTGTGAAGGTAAGAATGCCTAAAAGGATGGTATCTGGTATAAGTTGACAAAGCTGGAAAACAGTGATTAAACTCTCATGGTAAAAACTTGGCTTTTTGTCCTGTTATGTAATAAAAGCAGTATGCTATTTAAAGGTGAGGTGGTATGAGCTCTGAAGTGGTGGTCAAAAGAAGGAAAGAATCCCTGAAAGACATTGGTTGCTTAGATACCCTAAGAATAAAACATGAAAGAAAACTAGTGGGTTGTGAAGTGTGGGAATAAAGTGATTCTGTCTCCCTCCATTTGCTGGGTGTTTTTGTGTGAGTAGATTAATGTACAAGTCACTAATTTCTGTGCTAGGCTATGGGAAGAGTATTTGAGAAAATTGTTCAGTCTAGAAAAAGCTGCTTTCCCAGCCCAGTGCTTGTTCTCTGGGATCTATTGAATGTCAGTAATAACAGATTCATACACTGGAAATAGTCACCTTGAAAAACTTGTTTTCACAAGGATGTATCTTGCAATGATGTTTTTGTTTAACTAAATCATTACAAGAGGTGGAAAAAATACTCTAGATGAGTTATACTAGTGTAAAATCTACCACCTAGTCAAGTGAGATACAGTGTTGAGAAAGCACTTTGTTGAGTCCCAATATGCTGTTGAAAGGAAGGAAAGCAGGAGGATTCAGTGGAGCCAGCGTGTGCTTGGAATGGCAGGTTACTCTAGAGAAGTTTCTTGTGGTCACTCTTGATGATTGCCTAACAGGCTCAAGCTCCTCTGTATTAAATTTTTAATGTAAATATTGAATCAGTAATTTTAGCAAGAATTATTTGCATGTGCTCTGGTATAAATATTCTAAAATTGTGTTTTGTTTCAAGCATCAGTAATTTAGAAAATGTACTGTGGCTGCTAATATAGCCCAAGGAAAGGAGCCAGTCTTCAAAAGAATCATTGCTGATCTTCTGAGGGCATTTTAAGTTGCATGTTGCTTATTATTCTGTCCTTTGATTTAAGTTGGACTTTGGTACTTTTATTTAGAT
Organism: Megaceryle torquata; assembly: GCA_024611175.1. Taxonomy (NCBI): domain Eukaryota; kingdom Metazoa; phylum Chordata; class Aves; order Coraciiformes; family Cerylidae; genus Megaceryle; species Megaceryle torquata. The sequence continues at coordinate 33,403 of JANIJG010014584.1, forward strand.
AAAGTATGAAAGCCTACTCCAGTTCCTGACAAAGCCAGGTCCAGACAATGTTTTGGATGAGATGATCTTTTATTTCTAGGCTACCACCTTCCTTCAAGAGTCCATCTTGATGAAGGGAGGTAAAGGCAGATTTCCTTCCAGGTACTTACAGAATAAACACCTGTGTCCCAAAAAAGGAAGCAAATGCTCGCTGTAGACTTCTTGCATGTTTTGTTTTAGTTGCATTTTGTTATTTCCTTTAATCAGAAAAGATGCAAACAAATCCTCAAAATGTTTTATGCTATTTTTTTGTTTGTTTGTTATTTTTGTTTGTTTGGGTTTTTTACCTCTTTAGTCTCTTGTCTCTAGATTTCACAGCAGACCTATCTAGACCTGCCTACCAGGTCTTCATTTTCTAGATTAATATTTGGCAACAGGTTTACCATTTTTACTAGCCCACTGGATACCATGGAGACTTTTTTTTTTCTTCCCCCTCAAACTAAATCCCTACTTTGAAACTGCCAATCCTAGAATAATGATGGAGAATGAGATAGTTACCTAAATGGCTTCTTGCTCTTTGCTATGCCTAAAGCTTTATTTTTCACCAAGGTTGCTGGGACTGCACTGTTTAATGAGAGCAGTATATGGGGTCCCTGGTGGCTGCAGCTGAGAATTGCTGAGCTGACTGTGATGCTTGAGTATTGTTAGGGCTTTGTAAATACATCTTGGGAACCTTCTGCATTGCAGTTCATGGTGATTGTCCATGCAGCCCCTGGAGCTAATAATTATTCCCTGTTCTTTGATGACACTTTCCATGGCTTTTGTGCAAGGTTCTTTTGCTGTTCTAATTTTCAGAGGCTGAAAGAGTGAACAGTCTGACAATGTACATACTGTACTTCGTCTTCTGGTTTTTCATTATCCTTTTTGTCTTATAAACTATAATCCATCAGGGATACTAAACAGGGATATCTCTGACTTTTAAAGCACTCTTCCTCTAGTTACTTTTTCTTCAGTACATCATTTTGAGGCATCTGCGTTCAGTTTGAGCTACACATAATCATGTTTAAGAAGAAAAACTAAGTGTGTATTGTGTTTGATGTTTGTTTGTTTTTGTGTGTGTGGTGTTGTGTTGTTTTTTTTTTTTTTTTTAAATCTCCAGGGACTTCTACTGTCGTTCTCAATTTTGCAGGTCATTTTTTATCTTTACTGTATATAGATGGTTTGTTTGTTTTTAAATGTATTCCTGCTGCCATCAGATTTTACTGTGGTTTTCACTGTTTATGATAAATGCAGACCTTTCTTTCAGCTCAGGAGCTAGAGTGGTTGTATGCACCCTGGTTAACTTAGATTTCAGTTACTTTAAGGAACAACCTCTGTCTAATCCCTGTGCTTTCTGTAACTAAAATAACAGTCTAAAATTGGGTTTGGCTTTTCAGTTGGACCTTAAGATTGAATTGTCAAGCAACAGGCAATTAGTCTTGCCTTGAGCCTAAAGCTGCATGCGGCTTTAGGCTGCATGTTACAGTCCCTCTGAATATTGCTTTTTTTTTTTTATTCTTGCCTTCCTCCCCTCCCCCCTCCAGTCCTCGCATACTTTAGTTGTTGATTTCTTTTTGTGTATGTGGTGGGTTTTGTTTTTGTTTTCTTGATCACTGATTTCTAGGCCCTTTCTCTTCAGTTTTTGTCTTCTTAGTCATGTCATTTCTAAAGATCCATTTTTATTTTTACATGTCAGCATCAGTCCTATTCTTTGTTTCCTGGCATTACAGAATAAATAGCTATAATAAGTTTCATAATACATGCTTTTATTATTTGTGGCTTTCTCCAGTCATTCTTGAACAAATATTTGATGTCTCAATTTCAGTATGTAGGTGTTACACCAATGATTCTTTTGAAGGAGGATTTTTCACAACTGTGTATGAAAATTGCTTGTGTAGAAATGAAGAGTCTTTGGATGAGCAGTCTGGGTTCCAGGGCCAAGCAAACACAGAAGTCAGATCTTTTAAATTGACCTTTTCCATCTGGAAAGTTTGTCTGTCTGGAGGTTGCTGTCCCAATGGCAAAATTTTAGCAGTCAGCTTGCTTTTCAGCAGAGAGCTGGCTCAGCTCAGAAATAGGTAAGAAGCCACCCAATACTTCCACAGTGCAGATTTAATGTGGAAGACTCGGGGATTTGACAGAAATAGTTCAATAGTTCTTTCCTTACCAAAGAAGATTGCAAAGGCATAAAATACTTCTGGTATAGAAAATATATTTTTTTTCTGTTAATTTTATTCTGATTTTTTTTTTTTAATTTCTGTAACAGAGCTTGAATCTTTAAGCTCCATAGCATGTGCTGGTCACTGTTCTGTCTAACAGGACAGCCCCAAGAAGTCTTTGTACTTTTTTTGTCTGCATTAGACAAAACACCCAATTGGAGTAACTGCTGAAGAGAAAGTACAGTGAAATAAGATTGTGTGGAGGAGCAGATAGAAGCAGTTAAGGCAGTTTCACTGTATGTATGCTAGAAGGTTTATTTTAGAGCTATTCCTAGTCACGGTAAAAACTTTGTGGGATTTCTGTAATTCAAAGCATGGGAGTGATGGGTGACTGTGGGAGTAGTTGTACCATAAGTCACTCAAGGGGTTGAAATTTAAGTAATCAGAGTTGCAGCTTAGCTCCATTCTGCTGTTACTTTATTAGTTCTTTTTCCTATTTATTTGATCTAGACAAACCCTCCCATTTTTTTGGTGCGTTGTGGGCTTGTTTCCCTGTAGGCCGCTTTTGATTGTAGAGCATTAAGACTCCTGACATAACCAAACGTTCACAGTTGATTACAGCTGTGGAGCACAAAGGGAGAGACTGACATAGCTGCATACTTGCTGCATTAGACACTGCCAAAGAGATGGGCCGCTGTTTCTTCCTTGCTTTTGAGATACTGCCAATAGACAGCACTAAGTCTGAGGAGATGATTGTGGTGTTCCTTCTAATTATGTTATGGAATTTCTCTCAATTGCCAAATTCAGTATTTTTGAAGTGTTGTTACTTGCATTATTGCTTAAATTCTTTTATTGTGATGCCTCTTTGTTCTAAATGTAATGTTGTGGAATAGGGATGTATATTTTTATTCCGTGCAATTTGGAGTAAAAATTAACCTTACAGAAAGAGATTTGAAACCATTGCTGAATTTATTGTGTGAGGCTTCATGGTACTCTGGAGTAGATAAACTAGAACTTCAGTGAAAAGAACTACAAATGCTTTCAGTATTCAGTATTTATAGTTGTCTCTATATTGTACTGATAATTTAATCTGATTATTGAGATTATACATTTTTAAGTTCAGTTTTGGTTTCTTACCACTTGATGGCAGTGAAGGAGCTAGTGTTGCCAGGCAAAGGTTCAGGGCAAGAACCCATTATGAATAACAAAAGAGGAGGTACAAAGGAAGCCTCTGACATTTAATATTGTTCACATTTCTAGGTGATATTACATATACCACAAATGACAGTAGAGGAAGAAAAGCCTCTAGATGGAGCTTCAGTACTTCCAATGGGGGAGAGATTTTTATACTCAAGTGTTTTGCTCCTATTTATAATAATTATTTCAAGAAACAACTTTCCTATTTAGAAATGGAAGGATATCAGACATAGTAAGTAATATCAGTGCTTCTGCTATTACAAACATACTACACTTCCTGAAGAGCATTCAACGTGGACATTTTCGGACATCTCTTCAAATCCTACGGCTCCTCAACATTCTTAGGAGTTCTCAGGTATTGTTAGAAATGTGTGATGTAGATTAAGGATCAGCATAATTATTCAATCTTTTTAAAAAGCCAAGATAAATGGATTTTACTGGTGGACTAAAAAGAGAAACTTGAAAAATAATGTTCAAATTGGAAACTGCCTTGCAGTATTTACAGTTTTTCTGGCCTAGTCCCAATGAAGATGTGTTTGTTGTAACATTAAATATTACAATGCATGGACGTGTGTTTGAGGCACTTTATTAGCGAAGGTTCTTTTGCACTTCCTACACCCATGTACACCTCTTGCCAAGCTGGTATGGGGAAATGAACCATATAATGGCCCTGCTATAGTAATTGGCTCCACATGGGTGGACTCTAGCACACAGACAAAACCTTATTTGAAGTAATTGGTGCTTTGTGTAGGTACAAGGGTCTGTACATGCAGATTTATTTTGGATCCTGGGTCAAACCTTGGAATTAGTAAAGGTTTCAATTTCATGCAGTGTCTTTGACATGTAAGTGATTTTGAATGAGTATCAAAAACATCCATGCAGAAGATGGCAAGCAATTTGATTGAAGTTGTTTGTTAAAAATACACGTGGCTACTTTGCAGTTATTTTTTTTGATTGAACACAAAATAAAGAACTTGGCATATTAACTTTTGTGAATGTGCAGCCTGTTACTAATTTTGGAAAATATCAAAAAAGGTAAATTATAAGTTTGCACAGTTACTTAATATCTTAATAATTAGCAGCATTATTCTAGTTCTATAAAAGGCAGTGCTATATAAACCCACAGTTTAAAATAAGTGAAATTTTACTGGAGTTATCAAATATTTATTTTTTGTTTCAGGTGCCATTCTTATTTTTTTTATAAGCATTCTTATTTTTAAAAAGCATTTGAGCACATTATTTCTAGTATTAGCTGCTATTGGTTAGACTAATTAATGGATTGCCATTGCTGGTTTAATATAAGGGCAGAGCGAGCATACTTACTGGTCAAAATTCAAGTTTATCTTACCAAATAAGTATCAAATACATATTCTGTCAAGTGGTAAAAGGAAAGGGTTAAAAGACAGAACTGAAGATAGTGTGGTATTTAGAATGATCATTTCAGCCAGTGGAGACTCATTTGCTGGAAATGCCCCTGTGAGATTGTAGCATTTCTTCATCTGTGGCATTAGTTCATCATGTGGCTAAAATGGTGTTGAAATGAGTTTCTTGTCAATGCTGTTTTGAGTAAGATTTGTTATAAAACAATGAAATTTTACTTTATGTCATATGGGTTGGCTGCATTTATTTTAATGTCAGTAGAAAATCTTAGCTATTTCCACAAGTGGAAAATTGTGGTGCAATACGATTTTAAGAGAACCTAATACAAGCTTTTCCAGCTGTTACTATTCAATTTAGAGGAATTTGAAAGATACAAAGAAAATTATCACAGCATTTGAAACGTGAAATCAATTTGTTTTAGAAAGTTAGTGTTAATCTTGCTCTGTTTGCTTGCCAGGCTGAACAGTATAATTGCCAAAGATCAGGTATGGGAAGAATATGTATATTTGTGCAAAAAAAAAAAATAATTATTCTTCTATGTGATTGTCAAGAATTTTAACAAATCTAATTTTAAAAAAATCTGTGTTATTTTTCTTTTGTTTTGTTTTTAACCAAGATGAAAATTTATCTAGCTGATGGGCAATTTATTAATTCAGAAACTTGTTATACGACTGCATACAATTGTTAAACCTTCTGTTCAAGGAAGCACTTTTTTATGAAAGGGGAAAAAAAGAAAAAGCTGTCTGTGTTGTGCGACTTTTGCATTTCCTAGAGGATAATTAGTTTTTACTAAATAGTTTCTATATTAATCAATGCAGTAGTAGTAATTCCACAGAAGCAATGTATTGGTTTTATTTCTCCTTATCTGGTTAAGAGTTGCAAATAATAGCAAAGGTCTCAATTTCTAGGTTTCATCTCTGTTGAAGGCAGTAAAATCATATTGATTTTTCAAAAATCCTTTGGCTTTTTTCTTTTACTCTGCTAACATTTGGAGTCATGAAATTGTCTCTTAGTTATATCTTTATATTAAATCTATTGTGAAAACGTTGAAGTTCTTTAATGGCATAAAAAAAAAGTTTGTTTAATTTTTATTTATCCTTGACTTCTGAGCAAATCTGTTACTTCCTGTTTGGGTTGAAGGAACAAGGGAATTCTTGGTTAAGTTTTAACATTACACAAATTGGCATCCAGTATATGGAGTAAATTTTCCTGTGTTCACTACTGATGTGTGTTTTGAACAAATAATTAATTACATATCTGTAAGAAATACTGAACTTCATTTAAAAGTAAAAATGCCTACCAGAACTGAAGACTTGATTAGTATCAATTGCTTGATTGTGGAGTTCATTTTTTCTTTTACTATTAAAAAGTTAAGGTAGAGATTCACTAATTAAAACTACTGATGTAGTGAAAATATTCAGAAGTTTCCCTTTTGTGGGGAGATCTTTGAAACAGTTTTAATTTACTTTTATCAGATTTCTTTCTATGACTCTATTAAACTGATCATATAAAACTGTATAATAATTAGCATTTCTTCTTGTAATGTTTAGCAAAGTGGAATGAAGAAATATGAAGAACTTAAAATTGTTCGTAGAGTTAAGACTTTTTTTTTTTTCCCATAAGAGAGCCTTTCAGAATTTGATTTTCATTGTGTGTCAGCTCATTAATGCAGTGAGCAGCAAGTTTTTTGTTTGTGTGCCCTTAGTCAATATACAACTAAATCTTAGACTCAATTAAAGATTTCTGGAGACTCATTCAGTAAAGAAAGCAAAAATTCCTTCCCCCCCTCCCCCTTTGGTATCACTAAAGCTTTTTAACTTCTTGTGTCTGGTTTTATTTGTACCTCCTGTTCATAGTAACAGTTAAGTGAACAAATATCCTTGATTTTTTTTTTTTATTTTTTTTCACCTTTGATATGAATATTGATGTAGAAACATGGAAAGGAATTATATCTTGGTGGACCATATCCACCATATATGTGTCTTCCTCATTTTTGAGAGTTGCTTCTCTCCCTCAGATCTCCATTTGGTCTTATCTAACATTGTTAGTTGAAAAGAGGTGGGTGGTAGTGAAGACTTCTGAAAAATTGTGTTTAGTCTTTCAGGTGAAGAACGCTACATAAATTATGCATATAGATTATAACCTATATGTTGTGTGTAAAGTCTGTCTGAATTAAGGCCATTATGGAAATTTTCCTCATTTCAGTTTTTCAAGGAACGTTAGGTTTGCTAAGAATCCTTTATAAACAAGACTCTTTCTTGCACCTCTAGATCGATATAAACAGAAAGATTTTCTTGGTGAAGATAAACTACTCTACATATGTAAAGTTGTCTTGCTTGTAAAGGTGCCTGTAATTTTTTAGCTTATGAATATTTAAATTTGCCTCTAGATCTATAAATATTATTGAATAAAAGCTTAGCATGCCTGTCAGTTTATTTGGGAGTGGAATTTTACCAGTGTTTAGCCAGCAGTTGTATTTGACTTCCATGTAAATACATGTGCAAGTCCTAGGATTCCTGGAAACCTGGAGAGTTGGATTTCTAATGTTTAAAACAATGTTGTTTTAATTGCAGGCAAATTTTGATTGCCCTATGGGGGAATAATATAGTTCTGTATTTTGAGTTATTTTATTCTTGCATAGTGCAGGAAAATTACATCAAAAAAAAAATTTAGGTGAAAATTATTCAAAAATTTGTTCAAAAATAAAACTATAAATTTTTTGATTTTTTTTTTTTGTTTTTTTTTTTTCCTTTTTTTTTTTTTTTTTTTTAAACAAAACAAACAAGAGATATACAGCTTGATGGAGTTTGTCTGCCAGGATATGTAAGGCTTTTAAATTCTTAGTCAAATGTTTTACATAAGTGTAGTGATAAAATGAGTGATCAAAAAGTATTTCAAGTATGTCTTGTATTGATAAATGCTTACAATGTGATTCAAAAAGCAAAACAGTTGTGGATTATTTACAACTTCTGAAAATGTTCTTCACAAATTCTATCTCAAGAAGATTCCAAATAATTTGGATAAAGCCCAGTTGCAGTCATTTGTGATCTAAAAGTAGACATCTCCATTTGTGCTTCTGGAGTACCCTCATGTGTAGAGAAGTTCTGCTGAATTATTAAGGAAGAACTTTGTTGTACCATAACAAAATTGGTAATTAAAATGCTTAGCTAATTTCTCATGGGGCTTCCTTTATTTTTAGAATCTCATTACTTTCATTATACTTATGAGATTTTGCAAGGTGCTGGGTCTTGTGCTTCTTTGTCTTATGTGATAAAAATACATATGCCTTTCAGAAAGTGGTTGGTAAATACTTCTGGGTCTTTTGAGATAAAACATACACTTCCCTGTATGAGAATCATCAGTTGCCTGGACACTGCGTGTTTCAGAACTGTCTGTCTACACCTGGGCTCATCTGCTTGTAATATGTGCAGTCTCCTTCCTCTTCCGAATTGATGCACTTGATTTACTGATTTCTCCCTGCCCTTACAAAATCATATAGCATACATTGGCTTTTGTTCCGTGCAGATACTAGTCTACAAATGAGTATCTCTGAAATGCCACACTTGTTTTGTTTTAAGGAATAATCTATTTTATGTTATATTTGTGTCAAGATTTGTAATTTGAAATAGACAAGCTGTTAATTGCAAAATGACTCTTCAGGAGCTTGGGTTGGTTTTTTGGGGGGGGGTGGTGCGGGGAAGCACTGCTTTTGAGCTAGTATTATAAAGCAGGTCTGCATTACTTATGCAAATATTTTTTTTTTCCTCTTTGAATCTGCTTGTTTCTCTGTCTTTTTGTACAAGAGCCATGTACCTTAATATCACTTTTAAAGACTAGTAACAAATTTCTGGGAGTGCATACTGTAAAATCAGGGAATGTCAGTTTTCAGAATGTCTCAAATCTTAATTTGGTTTCTTTGTGCTTGTTCATTGTGATGATTTTTAATTCACTACATTATATTCTACAGGGTCTTTACTTATTCAGGCTCAGGGAGAGATCTGTCCCCAGTGCAGCTTCAGGCTTATGTATTGAAAGAGACTGTTGTCTGTAAAAACTGTTTAACCTGTAGATGTTGAGGGTATGTGGAGAGTGGGGGAGAAGATTGCAGGAGGAAAAAAAAATGGTTTCATGGGTAAGCTAGTCAGACGAAAAGTGCCCTTGAGGATTGGATTCTGTTCCTCTCTCTGCCACAGAATTCCTGTGTGATGCTAGGCAAGTCGTTTAAACGAAACTTTTCCCAAGTGGTGACTAATTGATTTGAGTGCTCTGCAATTCTGGTTGCATAATTTGAGATACTAGGGGCTTATATTGCAGAAATGCTGAGGGTTTACAGCTGCAGCTGAAGTCGATTAGAAGTCTGTCCCCTGAATGTATGGAATGTTGTTAGATACTGAGCACTTGGAAAAATCTTATCTGAGATAAAATTAGCACCTGAGATTACTGGAGACTTTACCTTAACCCGTGCTTTATTTTGCAATCTATCCGTGTATATATATAAATATATAAAGTAATGCATAGTTGGCTCTTAAGATATTACAGTGGTAAATAATATTATTAATGAACTCTGATGCCATTGTAATGGGCTTCAAAACAAATAACCACAGCTTCCAAACGTGTTTGAACAGTGTGCAGCTAAGAGCAGATGAGGCCAAACATGAACAAATGTGTAGAGAAAAGTACTGATCACTGGGTAAGCAGTCGTCTTCTGTATGTTGCATAAAGACAGCGTGACAGGAGTAACAATGACAGATAGTAGTTCCTTTTCAGGGAACCACCCAGTTCTTACCAAATCTCTTTTACCTGTTCAGAATGCTCATTATTGTCTGTAGCATGTATCATCATATTTGTTACCCTTCATTTTTAAACGGTAAGTTTATATTTTAGATTTAAACTCATCTTTTAACAATCTAATTTTTTAAATAATAGTTTCTCTTGCTATTTAAAAAAAAAAAAAAAAAAGGTACCACCCCCTTTCTTGGTTCAAAGAACAAAAATAGAACTTGACCAAAAAAAATTATCCATTTGGTCTGTTTGCCAACAGTGTGCTCTTTGTTGACATTGCCACAGGGTATACAGCTTCCACTGCTGGCATCTGCCTGAGCTTGGCTGAGAGTCTGTGTGGGACTAATTGGAAGAGAGGGGCTCTAGACAAGGAAGTGGACTAATTTTAGTGCCCTTCTTCCTTTCTTTCTGCTTCCTCATTTTCTTCACCTTGTAGTAAATATTTCTTTAGTTTTTGTCCAGTGGTATTTACTACAACTGACTTTTTTTCAGAAAAAAAGTGCCAATATTTCTGTCATGACTGTTTTGCATTTGTTTCTTTTTCCTTTCAAAAAAGGCAAGTTATGAGAGGAAAAAATTACATCTGATGGAATCCTTTTTCAGTTCTTGTATTTGATTCCATGGCTGAGGTAGAGACAGAAGGAAATGTGGCTTTGGCCTATTAATACTTGCAGGACTGCCAATAACAGAATGCCTTTTTTTTCCATGTAGTGGTTTGTGGCCTCACAGTTTCAGTCATTCCTGCCTTTGTTAAAAGTTACCTGCTAAATACATACTTGCTTGTCTGTTGGGCTGTCTTTTTGTCTTGACTTCATAATTTGAAAACTTGCGGGGGGGGAGGGGGATTTATCTTTACTTAAGTCCCATGATCACAATACTTTTCCTATAGCTTTTGTATTTGAAGTAATCTACATTTGTCAGTATTTCTACGTCGGGCAGCAGGACCACAGTTTTTTATCTTCAACTTCCACTGTTATCTTTGATGCTGATAATCCTGTAATCCCATGTTGAGAGGCAAGTAAATGAATTGGTAATAGCCACTATCTTCTGCAGTCAGTTGGCTGAAACAGATTTCTGGTAGCATAGTAATGGGATGTAACCTGTGCCAAGTTTTTATTGCTGCTCACTCAACTGCTCATTCTTCTTTTTCACAGGCACAGAAAGAAGCATACTTCTCCCTCTTAGTTGGGCTTCTCCTTTTGCAGTGTTTGTGTTATTCTGCAAACCCAGTTTTGTAGATCCTACAGTTAGCTGTCACTCTGTCCTGCTCTGTATGTTTGCACTGAGATTGAGGATCTATCATAAAAATACAAATGTAAGAAGAAAATTCCTTCTATCTGTTACTTCTGCTTGTGATGATGGGGAAATGAAAACAGGGGCGGAGGAAGAGAGAGATCTCTTTCCAGCTCTCCAATTACAACTCTGCTGTGACCAGGGAATAGATCTCTGTGTGGATGAGAGATGATGGGAGGCAGTAAGTCCCATGCAACTGCTGTCTTTTAATATCATTGGCTTAAACCTGATCTTACATTTGCCCCTTTGCTTATTTTTCTCTCAAGAGCAGGGAGCATTTCCCAATCTTTTCAGTTCTGACTGCAGAGAGAATGTTGGCTAAGAGCTATTAGTTTGCCTCTCTCAGCCCTCTGATGTTGGTGACAGGCTATTTAACTTCCCAGCAAAAAAAGGCTTGGTTTTATCAAATTTTAAGTCTATATAAGGAGAGAAGCAGACATGTAAAGGTTTTTTTATACCCACTGACTTCTGTATTGATGCGGTTGTTGAGTGTTGCACATGCCTAGCAGAAGGGAGTTAGGAGGAAGTGTTTACTTCACACTCTTCTCAGTTTTTCCTCCTTGTGCAGACCTGCCCTCTGTCTCTTCTAGATTAGTCTGGGTTTTCAGAGCACGTGGTTCATCTGCAGCCTTGCTGTGGATATTGCTGTGTGAGAAGCTCAGTATGTGCTGCCTCTACCAGCTGCCCCTGAGGCTGTTTCTGTAGGGGAATGCTCTTTTGTGAGGGTCTCCCAATTTGGTTAGAGTCTGTTGTCTTCTCCTGGCTCTTGCAGGCGAAGAGTGAGGCAGTGTATGGATTAGTATGAATTAGTGCCCTTTTTCCCTGATGCAAATGATTCCTCCAAGGTAGTACTGGAAGAACAGAGCAGTGCCTGCTTTCAGGGAATGGCTTTATGAAAAGCAGGGAAGTGATCTTTCCGCCTCTCACTTAAGCCTGTGTGGTTCAGTTCAAACGTTTTCATTTGAAAAACATAGAGGGCAGTTCAGGGAACAGTGTGTCACTGTGTGTAACAGTATCTGCCCACAGCTGCCATAAATCTTGAGAGGTAATTATCTTCCTTAAGGATTATTTGGCTCATTCTCTCTAGAAATAATGTCAGATAAGCATTTTTAGTGACCATAACACCAGTTTTCCATACAAGTGCTAGTGAATGGGAAGGGCTGTCTTCAAGTCAGTTTCATCACAAGTCAATGCGTATTTGTCACTTTTTAAATAAAGGCACCATTTTTAAAGTCTATTTTATTTAGCTTTCAGTTGCTCATAAATTAATTTTCCGTGTGAATTTTAGTTGATGGTTCCTAACGCTAACCATGATTTCTTTATCCAGGTACCTTTTGAACATCCACTGGCTCATTTATGTCTCATACAGACTCTGGCAGGTTTTGAAAATACTCCTTTGGGATGTTAGTGTTTCCAGCCTTTGCCCTGGCCCTTTTTTCAGATTTGACATGTTTTATGCCATCAAACTGAGCTGAGGTGATCAGGCAATACTCATGCTTTCAGCTTCCTTTGTTAGGAGTGTGGTAACTTTTAGCAAAGTAGTGAGCCATAGTAATAGCCAATCTTTTAACTTTATTGGACGTTAACTGAGATGTTTGCTAACTTTTAGGCTGGGATGGGCTTTATGCACAGAAATTTTGCTGATGCTGACATCTGTACTGCAGAGAGTGGTGGAGGGCATTCATGTATTCTTTCAAGGAGGCTATGTACTAACTCAGCAGTGAATTACTATATAGGTAGTGGCATGTTACAACCTCCCTGAGGTCTTCTAAGTCCCGAGGTAGTAATAGCTCATTAAAATGGTAGTTAATGAGTATAAAGGGATCATTATGCGACTCTCCTACATGACGGGTAGGGCTAAATCTGAACTAGTTCAGTAGAAAGTATTCTAAATAAAGGAGGAAGGAATTTAGTAAATGCTGCTGGTAGTTCTTTATAAACATAACTATTTAAAGCACTGCATTTGAAAAAAACACTCATAGAAGTGCATTTTGAATAAGTTAATACAGGTTTGTAAGCGTATTTTCGGGCTTTCAGAGTTAGTAGTATCCTATGTAATCTCGGTTACCGTAACATAGTTTGTGATGAATCATTTTTTGTTAAAAATAGGCGGCCACTTCCGATAGTTGGGTTTTGAAGTTTTAAATAAATACAGTCCCTAATAGCTTTTTTTTTTTTAAGATCACAAGATCTGCAGACATTTTCTGGTTTATATGCCAAAAATAAATGGTGGAACAGTTTTGCCTAGAGAGGAGTAATGTCCCCCTAGTATGATTTTTGTTTGTGGAAAATATAACCACCTCATACATGATCTGTGAAATTTTTTTTCCTGTGCTTTTCATTTAACTAGGGTCATTTTCTGGAGAATGTTCAGTTTGGTTAAATCCTTAATAACTATGTGGGTTTTGTAGCAATGGGGTGAAAAACTTCTTGATCTCAGTAAAAGACTCATGTCTTCAAGACTCTAGAACAAACAATTGAAAGGCTGCAGTCTTGAGTACATCTAGATCTCAAAGCTCAGGTTCAGTGGACAGGGCTAAGCATCCTTAAACTGAGAAAAATAACATTGCTTCTGCAAAATGATCCCATCAGAAATATTACAGTATTGTACAGAAGGTAGGTAAACAAAGGAGGGTGGAAGCAAATAAAAAATACTAAATAAATGTATTTATAAAAATACATAAATACATTTAAACATAATAAATATATATGTGATTTTGAGAAGGGTGATTCTGCTTTCCGTCATAAATGAAGAAATTACAATTGCTGTGCCTGGACGTACTTTACTACAGAGGCTCTACCATATCCTCATTTAGGTGTTTTTGTTGCAGGGATTAAGTAGGTATTTATAGTAAACCAAATACAGAACTTTTAAAAGGAATTGCTTAATTTGAAAAAAGTTTTAATGATATTTGTAGAAATTCCTGCTCCCATTTCTTGTTCAGTTTAGTCCTTATTTTCATCTGGAATTATCAAGTAGCCTTGCTGATAATATCTGTTCCATATTATCTTTCAAAGCTAGAACTGATAATGGATAGAGAAAGTATTCTAAACTGAAATTACATGAGTGACTTATTAGTGATCATCTACTACATGATGACATTCTCAGTAACTGCTATGTAACAGGAAAAATAACCATAGTGGTCCAAGTCATGGAGCAGACCCCCATGGGGCTTCAAATTCATAGCAAAGAAGTGTTTCCTGCCACCTCTTGATGCTTGCCAGTCCCTTTGAAGCCCTTTTAGGTTTTGTGAAAATCTCATTGACTCTTTCCCTTCCAGCATGAGCATCTGTCATCTTAAGTGTGACAAGAATACTGTCTTTCAGCCAGGACCTTTTAAACTATATAAACAGATGCAGTAAATCCACTTGGAATATTTTCAGAGTAATTATTAAATCAATCATCAAAGGGATATTTAAATTCTGAATTATAGAACTGTTAGTGACCTACTGTATCCTGCTGTGACAGAACCAGTTAAATCTAAGTCACGCCTGATAAATGTATGCAAGACCTGCTTGTAAAGGAGACTTCAGCAGTCTGTTCCAGTGATACGCTAGCAATTGTTCTAGGAAGTTTTCCTGGTACCTAACTTGTGTCTTCTGGTGCTGTTGTCTGTTACTACTTAGCTCTGATATATCAGACAAGGCAATTATTCAATTTTTCTTTACAACTGCCTTTTACTTATGTGAAGATAGTAGCTTCCTCCTGTCAGCTGCCTTTACTTCAGGCTTAAGTCACTCTTTCACTTTCTCTGAACAAGTCACTGATTTTTTATTTATTTTTTCTCCTAGACCTCTTATTATTCAGATTTGCTTATCTTACTAACAGGATTATAGCTTTATTTAAGTGCATTGTTTGAACTAATGCAGCAATCTGCTGAGGTCTTACAATTGCTGTGTGAAATGGCATGGTTGCTCATTGCTGTACTGCTCGTCTCACCGTGGGCTGTGCTGCGCAGAAAGGCAACAACATGCCACTGACTCATGCTCAGCCTGTGATTCCAATGATCGTTTCTGCCTAACGGCTTTTTTTCTATCCTGTGTTTGTGTAGTTGATGAATTCTGTCCAGATGTATACCATTAGTCTTTCGCTTATGAAATACTGGAATTTTTTTTTTTACAGCGAGTCTTCAATTTGTCTGGATCTTTAAAAATTCTAATTCTCTTTGACAGCATCTTTGTAGTCTTTCCCAGGTTAGTGTTAAGTACCGGTTTAATAGTGAACCTGTAATTCAACTTGCTAGTTAAAATATTGAGTCTCAATGGGCCTGGGATAGACCTCTTAAAAACCTGTTTAATATACCTTTTAATTTTTGACAGTTAGATCCTTTAATCAAGGTATAAATTATTATCTTTACGGTTGCTTTTGCACCTGCAGGGAAGCTTCATGATACCTATGCTTTTGTCATTTGTTTAAAAAAACATTCTGCATTAAAAACATTACTTAAGTCAAGATATGAAAATGATCACTGTGTATTTATCCCAAGCTTATGTAACCACATTTAAACAACTGTGTTCTTAAAATTGCTTTCTGAAGTTGATTACTAATTACAAATATAAATTAAGAGTATTGTATAAGCATCAAGGACTTCTGGAGGGGGTACATTGGTTTACACATTTTCCGTTTGTGTGTGTGTATGAAAATATATATGATGGATGTGTGTGGGGAGCATTATTTTTTAAATTTCTTTTGGTCTTTGCTTTTCTTTAAGACCTAAATCTCTGATCATTAGAAATCTTCCTCAAAAAAACCTGTACAAGTGAAAACAACCAAACCAAAACACCAAAAAAACTGTAAGTAAAAAAGATAAAAGGCTAAAATAATTTCAATTGAAGACAAGAATTGCATAGAAATACTGTTGTTCAAATTGGTCAAGAAAAGCCAAGCCCATGTAATTGTGCACATGTGCTGAGGAGAACACTCTTTTTGGTTTCTCAAGCATGAGGCAGCAGAATTTTCATTCATTTGGCATGCTAGGCTGAAAACAGTGTCTTCTTTCATTTGACACACTCCCCTGGAAACAAACATGCCAGTGAAGGGATTGTGCCAGTTATCAGAAGCTCACAGGAATACATTGTGCTGGTTTGTATTCATTCTCATTTCATGAATTGCTTTAAAACTTAGCAACATAAAAAAGCATTAAAACACTTTTTTAGCATTATTTTTAGTTCCTACATATTTCCCTGCTGTGCTGTTATTCAGTTTAAATCAGTGGAATGGTGTGAGACACATGGCTCCGTTTGCAGCAGAGCAGATCTCTCCTCCTGCCTGGGTATACTTGGAGCATTCATCTGTAGCGAAGTAGCAAATTTGAGTTTAACTCATTTTACATCCTTGAAACAGATGAGTCTTAGAAAGAAATGCAATGAAAATAAAGGGTGAATTGAACAAAGGTTATGGAGCAAGAAATTTAAGCCAAAACTCATCTGGCATCTGTTAACTATAAAAGTTCACAGATAATGCTTAGTCTTCTGGGAGACACTTGCTTTTCTTTCCTAGAGTTATATTCTTCAGGATTGCCTGCAGGTCCTTCCCACCTCTGGAATTTGCTACAAGACTATTTCCCTCATAGATGTTTTTCCAAGTGCAAACTTGGCAAACTCAGGTGTACTTCTTTAAACTACCGTGGTCATGGGAGCTTAAATTAGGACCAGGTTATGGTTGATGCATATGAAGCAAATATGGGAGTGGTGTTTTAATGAAGTTTGATATGGGTGAATATTCATTTATTTCCTAGTCTTTTGCTGTTGCTTCTGTTAGAGGAGCAACCATGTCAGATATGGGTATGCTTGCTTTACATAGCTGTTACTTTCCCTCTTGGTGCTACAGAGCATTTTTTTGTGTGTAGAAACACCACGCAGGTGTGATTTTTATTTTTACTTAATTCTACACTCCCATTATTATTTCTTAAAGGGAAATTACTTTCTGAAAAGTTATTGAGCAAGCAGGGATGCTTGTGTTTGTGCACAGAAGATACGTATTGTGATTGGTACTGATGGTAGAAGGTTGGTTGGTTGGTTTGTTTCTAAGAGTCTCGTTTACTTTTTAGGTATTTTAATGTGGAAAGAAAAAAAAAAAGTTACCAAATCTAAAGTGAATGCAGCCACTGAATTATACAGTTCTGGTGGTAAGTTTCCAGAATCACAACGGCCTTCAGGCACGTTGAAGAGGTATGTGTCAGCCTCTGCTGAAACAGTGGGGTTGAGAATCAGGTTGGAAGAAAGGTTGCAGCTATATGGTTTGTGTCCCAAGAGTTATCAGTTACCTAGAGAACGGTTGTGGAACAACAGTGGTTGCTGTACTGTCCCCATAGGAGAATGAGACACTTGGGAGGGATCACAAAGTGTTCCTTGATGTAGCTCAAGGAATGAGCATTGTGGATATTTGATTGTTGGCCTACAGTCCTGTTTGGTCTCTGACACTTATGGATATTAGTTTTCAGAGGACTTCACAGGAAAACAAGCAGGTAGAAAGTAGCAAAGTTGACACAATGTGTAGTAGGCAGCTGTAGCTGCTGTCCAGTTATCTGCCTCTGCTTGTTATGGGCATTTTTGAGGGACAGTCTGTGCATCCTATAGCTTCAAATTACGGAAGAAAAATATAGGATTTTTAATTTACAAAGTTTACTTTTTGTTTCTTTTTTTCTGTGCCATTCTGCATCAACTTGTATACCTAATGGTTACCAAAAAGAAAGTAGGGACTTATACCCCTTCCCCACAGAAATTCTGAACAGAAAGTTCTGTTGAGGAAACTGTATACATGTTAATTTCTTTCCAGTTTAAAAAAAGCAAGCCCCAAACACAAGTTATGCAAGTTTTGTTCATAATTTGGGAATGTTGAAATAGGCCTCATGCAGGCCTTCCTGCACTGAGGGTTTTTTATGGGTATAAGGTTCACACTCAAAATGCAGTCAGCTGGCTCTCTATACACTCATTGCTTTTGCTTGCTCTGTAGCTTCAGTAACACACACTGGAAAATTCTACGCTGTTATTTAGCAGCACCGCAATGAAATAGATAACTGATGTCATTCTCTTTTCATCCACTAACAAGTGATTGGCCAAAATGCAAGTGAATAGAAATATGATTTCTAGATGCATACTTGGTCCTCTGGACCACGCGCCTTCCCTTTGCTAATAAAGATAATGCCACCTATTTGAAGACATCGGCAGGCATATTTAAAACCTAAGATGAATTGAGCACATTTACTGCGTTAGAAGCAGTTGCTAAATTGTAAGTAACTAAGTCTTGTTGTATAACTGCATTGCACTCAAGGGAACAATTTAGGTTTTGAATTGTATATGTTGGTAAGTGAAAACTATGTAGACATTGATTATTTTTTTTCCCCTTGACCTAATCACTGTTTGCCTATGGCAATATCTGATATGTTATGTGTTCACCAAGAATTGTCTTGGGACCACAATGAGGCTTTTTTTAGCTTCATTAGTAATCATGGTTGCATTAGGAATAGAAGGCAATGGAGTAATCTATTTGTACTATACTACACCAGTTTTTCTATTTATTTTAAAGGTGGAAGTGAACTCTGTAGGTGGGGGTATGAATTTGTACAGACAGAAGAGAACAAATCTGAATATTTGTGCATTTTCATCAAGAATTTAATTTTAAGGAAATGGAAAGCAAATGCCTTTATATATATATGTATTTTAATATATATATGTTGTGAAAAAAAATCCTTTCATTGTTTGTTGTTGTGTATTTATAGTCTAATGACAGAAGTCTTCTTGATAATACTAGGGAACATGAATAATTTAACAGAAATAGAAGAATGTTTCCTCCCCTTCCCCACTTAGGGTATCTGATGTTGAATACCTTAAGAAATCTGTTTACCTTTTGACGTGCTGTTGATTCCTTCTAATGGTAATTTTGCTTGTGTGCTAAAATACTTGTTTGTAGTGTAAGGGATTATGCGAAAAAGTGAAAAAGATTGAACTTCTACCTAGAGGTCATGTAACTAGACACATGGATACTCTGCTTGTTAATATGGTGTTAGCAATTAAAAAATTCCCACATGAATACTTGGCGTATTTGCATGCATGAGAGGCCAAACTGTGGCCTTCCTAAGTGAAGACTTGTAGTTTGCATTTGAGAACTAATTCTAGCACTAACCATGTTTTCCACCATTGCCTTGTCTATGTGCACTTTGTCCTGCTATGCAGCTGACATCCAAGCAGCCGTTATTTAGCACAGAGCATTCATTTTGCATTATATTTTTATATAAGTGCTTATATTATGCTTTGTTTTTCAAAATACTGCCTTTTTTTTCCCTCCTGAACATCAGTGACTTATATGAAAGTGGACTTCGATGCTGTGGGTGGAAGTGTGTGCTGTTGCAAAGAGAGTAGCTCTCAGCTTGTAAAATCCGTTAACTGGAAATGGGCGTGTAGAGAGATGTTCAACCTTGGATGTATGATGGGACAATATTGCTTTGAAAAGATAGTTACCAAGAAATAGGGTGATGCTTTTGATGTTTGTATCCACATGAGGGAGACAGTGTGACAGGCTCATTTGCCTTAATTGGTGGCAAAATTTGCCAATCTGAAGCACAGTGTTGGAGAAATCACCAAATGCACTCTGTAACATTACCAGCTCCTTCTGCTATTAGTTTATATGCCTATACAAATTTTATTTTTCTCTTTTTAGATGAGACTGAGATAGAGATTTCTGAAGTGAATCTGACCAACAAGTCTTCTGAGTTTTTTGGTGTGGTTTTTAAAAACAAACAAACAAAAACAAAAAAACAACCAACCAAGCAAACAAACAAACAAAAAAAAAACCAAACCCAAAAAAACCCACCAAAAAACCCCAACCACCTTAGTGTGTTCATGGCTTCCTCTCTCTTAATCTTTGGACTCTTACCCTAATATGTAATATAATACCTTAGTCTTCAGAAAACACTGAGTCTTAGCACGGTGTTTTGTTGTTCAGACTTTACGGAAATGTTAGTGAAGATCGTCAACAGTCAGTCAGCTATAAATGAAAGTCTCTTAGAACAGCTGACCAGTATGGTAGATGTTTTTTTATTAATTTCAAAATAATCGTTCTATGTAGCTTATCTATGGTCATGTGGTGCTAGGAAGTTCTGTAGTGATGAGAGGCTTATCTCAAAAGCCAATCACTTTTGTTCAGGGCAGCTCTTGGAAGATATGGAACCTTACCTTAAGATACCCAGTGCTACCCACAGCATTAATTAGCAAAATGGAACATACAACACTTTCTTGTGTCGTGTTTGACAGTATTGTTACAAGGCAGACTTACTGTTGCTTTAGAAGTTTATTTGCACCAGTTGTAATTAAATAATTTACAAAAACATCCCGTATTTAATTACTCATTGATATTATTGTCCCCTTTTCAACCTTTTAGGGGTTTAATTACCACTGGCTGATATATTAACAAAGATCACTTCTATGGTTTAGCTAAAACGATGGCCAGTGAACTATTTACTAATTTTTTTTTAAACTTTATTTGCTATAGTAGTGTTGATATATTGTATTTTGTTTGAAGACAAGCCCACATTGTTTATTAAGTGTCTGATGGGGTTGTTAGATGAGGGGAAACAAAACAATCTCTAAATTATTTCTGGCAACTAAGATGAACAGTCTGTTTCTGTAAAAAAAAATTTTATTTATTTTTTTTTTTTCCAACTGCTCAATGTGAAGCAACTGCTCAAGGTGAAGCAACATGAATATTTAAGACACTTTATTCTTTCAGAGTTCATCTGGGATCTCTTGATTTGCCTAAGCGTGAAACAGATAAACTTCCTTTTTGTCCTGATTCTTTACACAAATAATCATGCTGCTCCCAAATAAAAGTAAACTCCTTAATATGCATTTATCATGTTTTTAACTGTTCATTGGGAGTGTTCCAAAACCAATACCAAGCACATCTAAATGTGTGGTAGAGAAGGAATAAACTGTGGTTTATCTCAAATACATGGTCTGGTGGTACTCATTTATTGAGGTTATAGTGGTCTCAATCCCTAATTTTATAAAGATTTATTTACTTTGCATTTTCACATTTATTTTATGTCATTTCATTGAGTCTACATTTTGAGAATTTAATGTTTCTTTGTGTTTAGAAAATGCATTTAGTCACTGCTGCTTCCTTCCCCTTAACCAAAAGTTAAAAAACATATAAAATGGTGGCAATATGAAACAACTCAGGAGCAGTAATCAAGCTGGAAGCAAGATGGTAATTAAGCAGAGGAATTCTGCTTTGGTGTGCACACCTTAAAAGTAGCTGTTGGAAAATTTAAAAATTAAAAAATGCATATGTAGTCTTCTTAGGATAAATTTTCTTTGTGAGTAAAGCACCTTCCTCTGATGGACAAAGGACTATGGAAACTTTGGTCTCGCATTAGAATATAACACCAGCTTCCTTAAAATATAATTCCAAAGCTGCATTTCCTCAAATTCTGCATTTTATTCCCACTTTATCCTTTTTTCCTTCCTTTACTCCAGCCTTTCTCTAATATTTACTCCTGGTCCAAACTTGTATATAACATTATTATAGCATCATGTTATAAAACTGAAAATTTAAAAAATGAAAATAATGATTTGTAATAAAAAGCCTAATAGACTAATTACAGTATTGCATTAATTATTATCTTATTTCAGCTCTGTTCCTCTCACAGCTAAGTCAGATCTGGGTTTTTGTGTGTTTTAATCCCTATTGACACTGTAATTTTGAGAGAGAATATACTGGGGAACATAAAATCAAGAAATAAAAATTGTCAGATAAACAGTTGATTTCTAAAATGTTGCCTTGGACATGTTAGTAATAGAATGCGAGTAGTTCTGTTTAAAGGTGATGCTTTGTGGATCCTCTGTTGTGTGTAACACCTATATACTATATAATCCAACTCTGGAATCTATTTCTGGATACTTTTTATAGCGTATATAGCAGCCATAAATTCAGAAATGTATGCATTTTGCAGCGAAGTTGGTACATCATTGATTCATTTTACATTTTGAATTCTATTTTTTTCTCCCAAAATGCCTGCAATTCTTACGATTAAGGTACAGATTGATGTCAGTGCTACACAGTATAGCTTCAAGACTGCAATTTGAAGCTACTTTTGAAAAATACAATTATTTAGATATGGTGAAGCTGAATGGAAGTCTTATTAGTGGTGAATTACATGGAAATACTAATAAAGGAAGAGTTCATAGCAACTCCTGAGTTTCTGCTGTGGAGCGTAATCATGGGCTGAAGTGTTGTCTGTTTCTGAAGATACGCAGATGCAATAATTCTCAGTTTTTATTTGAACTTTTAAATGGTGCATAAGGTGCCTTGGTTAGTTTTTAAGCAAGACAGCATTTGAAAGCTTTGGCAAATAACATAGAAATGGATGTATGGTAATGAAGGAATTGAAGGTAAAAGATGTGTTTGACTGAATGAATGTTCAGTAATTTAGGCTGCACTAGTTGCATGGTTGGGTTGTTGGATGTCTCCAGTTATCCTGCCCTTGGTTGGCAGTCTTCACATCCTAACAAAGTTCTGGGAATTAGTTTCTGACAGTTTGCTTTGTTTTCCTTTTTCAGGATGCTTCATCTGCAGACATTCGGAAAGCGTATAGAAAGCTTTCACTAATTTTACACCCAGACAAGAATAAAGATGAAAATGCAGAAACACAGTTTAGGCAAGTAAGTGCAACATGTGTCTATGAAAGTTTTAGGGAAAAGAGAATAAAATTTTTTTCTATAATGATGTTGTTTTAGTAAGAGCAGTGATACACCTTTGATATTACTGAGTTGGACATCGACTTATATTTTTCCTGATGTGGTTAGATTAAGAACAAGTACACTTATTTGGAATTAACTTGTTGAAAACTCGGAATTAGTATTAAAAATAATTTGAACGTAATGCTTAACACTCTTAGGAGAAAAATAGGTTTTGCACTTCATATAAGACTTTTTATCAAAAGTCTTTTCAGAAGCAGTAGGAAAAACTTCTGGTCAGTTCTCAATGGAAGTCTTATGTAGGCATGATTAAATGAAAAGAATTCACTGTATTTTTTTCTTTTGAATCTTTATAGAATGAAACCATGAGACTGCTGTAATTAGCTCTACCTTTAAAATATCCTTCCGATGAATACATACAGACTTAATCTCCAGAAGATCTTTAGGATAAGAACAAATGATGCCTTTTATCAGGTGCAACTGGGACAAGATGCAGTTTGGCAGATGTGAGGAGGGGAAAATAAAACACCTTTTGTAGGAATTGCTTGTTAGTGTCTCTGACATGTTGTATATGAATATGACACTTTCTTTTACATACTGAGTTTGCTTCTTAGTGTTGTAGGGAAAAGTAAAATATAGCAAAAGTCATTAGTTGGCAAATGTAAAATAGGATACTACTGTTCAAACTTCATGAAGTCTGTCCTAAAGTAAACTCTTGTGGGTTTCTTTTCTTCTTCTGTTTTGTTGTAGTTGGTGGCCATCTATGAGGTTTTAAAGGATGAAGAAAAAAGGCAGAGGTGAGTTAATTTGCACAGCTTCTTAAATAAAGCATTCATGCCAGTGATGTATTGGGAAGTCCCATTTGACTTAATTGTAACTCCTCAGATGATTTTTTGCATAACTTCAACTTTGTTATGTAGCTATTTGTTTAAAGATTGTATGTGGTTTAAACGGGAAGCTGGTGTGTATTTTTGTGTGATATACTGGTTAT
This sequence comes from Megaceryle torquata, assembly GCA_024611175.1. Classification (NCBI taxonomy): domain Eukaryota; kingdom Metazoa; phylum Chordata; class Aves; order Coraciiformes; family Cerylidae; genus Megaceryle; species Megaceryle torquata. Next base: position 56,920 of record JANIJG010014584.1, read on the forward strand.
TCTCCTTTAAAACTAGTATGTGAAAGAACTTCAAAAGCTAGCTGTTAATTGGAGCAGTTTTTTTAACACTTAACAATTATTTCACTTTAAATTGTGCCAGTTATCATTGCTTGTTTTATTAAAGCTGGTTGGAAATAAAGGTTACAGATTCAACTGTCATTGTATCTTATTATATCAAGAAAAGGTTTGTTGCTTGATATTTAGGGATTATTTCCAGTGTATATCACCCTCAATATTGTTTTCTGTTGCTTAGTTCATTTTTTCCTTTCAGATGTATTATATATAATACTGTAAACATAGCTATACATAGCATAATTTTTTTACTACATGATATTTGTCCTTGCTGCTTCACAAGCAGGTCCAGCAGTACCTGAAGGGGATGGGATTAAGAACTGAAAACCTAGGGCTGATCTGCTTTCTGGAAGACCATTTTGAACTTTTTTTTTTTTTTTTTTAAACATGGAATATTTAAACTAATGATTGCCAGGAAAACCGGGACACTGAAAGAGTTTTGCTTTTGGGTTGGAGTTTTAGTAAGTCATCTTCGATTTCAAAATCTTTAAACAGGACTTCACAGGACATTTCTTGAAGGGTTTTTGGCTTTGTAGATATCTGGCAGGAGTCCAGCTTCTATAGCACAGATTTTTATCTACTTTTGGATAATCCTCTCTTGAAGTGTCATGAAAAAATACTTCATAGCAGTATATTTGGATTTTTTTTTTTTATTTCTTTCACTTCCCACAAAAGAATTTCATTGAAGTTCTATTCAAGGACAGTTTTAAAAATAGTTCATTACATGACTTCAGACCACTTGAAAAGTGAGTTATCCCCAAAATTTTCCCACCTTTTTGTTTATAGCATTGTTTACATAGACTTTGTGTATGTGCCTCTCTGGAACTTAGCTCCACCGTGGAACTTCTAGGAATTTCTTTGAAGCTGTAATAGCAGCTTTTTGCATAGAACTGTGATGCAGTAGCTTGAACAAATTATGGTTTTTTTAAGCCTCATATGCATTACAAATGTCACAGGCCAAACTTGTTTATCACAATGTTGTTAACTAGTGCAGCACAGTGATTACAGATGTGAAGTTATTGCAGAAGCAGGTTATTCTAGCTTAGACTGATTCATTGACAGCAACTTATTTTGTACACAGGCAGTGCTGTTACTTTTCTTGCACAGTGTGGTTGTATGGTTGGTATTGCTTCTATAGTTGATTAAATATAAATGTAGTGGATTAAATAGTGTTTACCTTCCTAGAATTTTCTGGAAATAATATGCAGAGTTTAAAAATATGTAGAGTAGCAGAGCAATATGGTCCCAATGCTTTGCGAAAGCCTTTATTGATCAGATTTATTACACAGTCTAATGATGGACTCTGAGTAGAGCTTGTGAATGGAGTGTGGTCTGTCCTGTATACTGGAAACCGCTGTTGTAACACATCTTTAAAACAGCTCTTAAATGAGTGTGCTCCCCCTGTAATACTGCTTTTGTTGTAAAGTAACTCATGGGTTTCTTGCAACCGTATGGCAAAGGAAAGGGGAGAGTGGTTGCTTTTTAGGATCTTCCTGGTTTAGCTGTTGATGTTTGGCTGTGCATCGTGTGAGGTGATGGACATAGTGGAAGCCTGGCTCAAAGTTTACTGTAAAGCCCATGCCCTGGGGGGAAACTGTGCTGCCCCCTTTCTCTCTCAGGGCTTATCAGCTCAGTGTTACCCTGATTCCAGAGACACTTACCTGTGTCTGCTGTAAGAAGATGCTCTGCAATTTTTTTAATTTTTTTTTTTAATTTTTTTTTTTTTAATTCCCCTTGGCAGTATTGTAGTTTTTGTATCTGGAATTACTCAAAGACCTGATGTCATGAGAACGAGTTCCATTTCTTACAAATTAGTTGGTGGGGAATTCTGGCAGTTTAGGTGGGAACCCATTCAGAATTGGACACCTGAATGGTTGGGACATGGGATTGATTATACCACCTCAAGAAGAGTGAGCTGCAGGCTTCTGTACAGTGCAGTCAGCCATACCTGCCTCTTACTGCTCACCTTAAAAGATAATTCATTGTTGGTCCTGGTGTGTGTACAGAGTGTAACCAGTAAATGTAGGAATAAGGTCCTGCACTGTATAAGTGAGTGATTAACTCGCTTTTAAACACTAAAACTGGGTCTAATTACACCCTTTCTCCATGTCTTGGTGAATGTCAGAGGTGTTAATTGTTTGTGTGCATGTAAAGAAACAGTGTTCTAAGAAGGCAGATCTGTTGGCCATCTATATGTAATTAATTTTCTAAAACCTTTGCATTTTTGTATTTCTTTAATTGATGACCAGAGCCCTTCTTAAGACATCATAGATCTACTGAGAATTACAATACAAGCCTTTATAATTAAAATGTGGTTTGCTCTTTTGAGAAAGATATGTAGTTGCTCGTGAAGTGCACTGATACTGCCATGTTAGTGCTTTTCTCTTACACACTTTGATACATAATCAAAGCATTCTAATATTCTGACTTTAAACATTCATGGAGCATTATTTAATGTAGCAGTGTTTCATGCTAAATTAAATATACTTGCTGCAGAACATGAAATACTATGTTTTGTATACACACTGCAGAGCATGTGAAATTCTCCAGAAAAGTTTCTTTTTAGGGTATGTAGAGATAACTGCATCTTCTGAAATAGGCTTTACTTTAGGGCATTTATTTGTAAATCAACTAGACGGTGATAAATTTCAGTAGCCTTTGATTATTTTTAATTTATGAAAAAGTAGATAGTTTTATGGACTTCCATTAACTGTAATTGGGTAAAAATATTAGATTTTAATTTCAGTGTTTGTTACCATTTTAAGGAGGTTTTTTTTTCTTTACCTACCAGGCCTATCCTCTGTAACAATGTGGCCTTGATTACATGAAGCATTTGCAAAGGAATCAGGATTTACTTGTTTAGTGTAAGAAAGGTGTTTATCTTAGCACTCAGTATAATTAAATATCTGTATTCATAGGTATAAATTGTTCTGGCTGATTCTGCACTGGATGTCTTTGACAGCTTGAGGAAAAAAGACCTCCCCCAAAATAAAAAATACCAGTGTAATCTTCCTGTAGTTCAGAATAGATCTCATTAATTCAAGATATATAAACTATATCAGATCCCTGAAATTATTTGAAATATTAAATGCAGTGGCTTTCTAAAAGGGGAAAGGTAAATGATAATCACATTAAAATAGATTATACTGTAAATAGCTACTACAGTTAATAGATTTTTTCTTGCAATGTAACTGCTTCTGCAGAGAGCTCTAAAAACTATTTAATGAAACTTTACAAAGTGAAAATTTAATAATCTTTCCATTTTAATCTTGAAATCTTTAATCTCGAAATTTTAATAATCTTGCAATTACTTTCCAGAACAAGACTAATAAGACTCCATAGAATCCTGAGTTTTAAAATAAAGATTCAACTTACAAATGGGGATGGTTGGTTGTTCTGTGTTGGTTGGGGGTTTTTTTGCCTTTTTGTTTCTGTGCTGGTGTTTTGGTTTTTTTTTAGCTTGCTGACTGCTACATTTCAGACAACTGGCAGGCATGCTCATATATCAAAGATTTGCTGCATTCTGTGTACATATGTCTGAAAAAAAATACTGCAGATGTATTTTTCCTTTTCAGCTTGAATTTATTTTTTTTCTTACATAAAATAAGAATTAATATAGGTTGCCAAAAGAAGAAAGCTTTGTAGTTAAATTCCGAATGTAGTTTTGGTTGCACATGGATTAACTACTGATCTTTCATAGTTAATATACTTTTCTATAAAGAAATTCTTTAGTGAGAAACTTGCTTTTAATTAAACCACATCCTTAATTTGGACATCAAGATTTAAAAATTATGGGAAGCTTCAGAGTTTCAGTAGGATCATTTTCCAGTTGAAAACCTAAAAATCATTGATATCTTTATTTTTCAAATACAGAGCATAATTACTATTGAAAGCAGTGATTTATCTTTTAACAGTATATATTCTAAAAAGTGGGTTATAATAGAAGCTATCTTCCCTTAAAATGGCCAGTCGTGTGAGCCATAATGCTCATTGATAGTAAAATCAATAGAGCATTGATTCTGAGACTTAATCCTTGGAGACTGTTGTTCAGAACAGCGGACATAGCCTAGTAAATAGAGAGTGCTGTTTAAAGTGTTTAATGCAGGAGGTTCTGCTGTCTTAATTTATTTTTTCTTAACAGAAAATTTATAATAGGACGTGGTTGCCAAAATTAGTCTGCAATCTTGTTTTACATATTACTATATTGTTACCATTAACATGTATGGACCTTATTTAATCAGTAGCCACAATTTCAGTGCATCAATTAACAAGCCTTAGCAAATAAAGACAAATGCTTAATAAATTTATAGTAGTATTTAAAAAAAAAAACTTTATTGGTTCTACAGATACTACTCTGAAGCTTTTAAAAGAAGAGCATCTTTTGTGAAATCTAGTTAACCTAATTTGTTTTAAAATTGGTTTTGTTTCAAAAAGAATTTCTTGTATTCTAAGAGTTAAATGTTTTATCAAATGCAGGATTATTTTTTTAAATGCTACGATTTCTACTTAATTCCTCAACAAAAAGTTAAGTAGATGCTTTAGGTTTGAACTAAGATCCTAAGCAATTTTTCTGAACAGTGTTTGTGTTAAGACATCGGTAGTTAATTCCTTCTGACATACTGGGAAAAGAATGAAGTTATTACTTCAAATTTTGCAATAATGGCTATTAATCTTAGTATTCTCCTAATTGTTATGGAAGATAGAATTTTACTTCTGATAGCATTCAGAACACTGTGGAATTGTGAGTTAAGCCTTTTGCATAGAAATAACGGTGCCAATTTGAACAATTGTTTTATTAGAAGTCAGCTTTTCTATATGTGGTGTATTAAAGTATATTTTTTTTTAATTGAAAACTATTGCATTTTTTTCTGCTTAAAAAATGAATTTGCTTCTGGAATTATTTTCTTTCTTTTTTGGTACATCTCTAAGGTATCAATTTAATAACTATCAAAGTAGCTAGTGCAGTTGTTGCATTTAAATTGATTTACATGTCAAGACTGGCAGTTTAGCAGCTGCGCTATTATTCCTGGATCGGTCAATTTACTTGAGAAAAACCTACTACTGAGTTCTACTGACCTGCATGACAATATAGGCCCTATTTCTATTCCTGTAATTAGGCCTGCGACTAACTCAGAATATTTTTAATTAAAATATTTTGGTCAATGTGTTGCACCAAATTAGGCCTTTCAGTGCAGATTTAATTCTGGAAATGGTGTGATTAGAATATGTAATGAGTGCTGTTCAGTTTAAGATTAACAGGTTGTGCATCTTGAATTTACAGGTTTTTGAGTTTACTGTAGAGATTTTTTGTTTGAAACTTTACTCTGAAAAGTTAATAGAAAAATCTGGTTTGCATGTCCGTGGTTTGTTTATTTTAAAATTGATTATATGCTGTAAATAAAAGACCTCAGCCATGCTAAGATTTTTCAATACATTTATGTAAAGAAAACTGGACAAATTATCTTAAAATTGCTTCTCTACAGTCAGTAGTGTTAACAAAACTAAACAGTTTTAAAATAGCTGTCTCAAAAATCAATCTTTTCAAATAGAAAAATCATCTAGCAGTGGTAAACTTGTTTTTTAACATCAAAATTCAAGTCTTTAAGTTAAATTCATCTTACACAGAATGAATGTTAAGCTAGGCAGCATTTTTACTTAATGGATATTGTGCTACTAAAGGACAAAACAAAAGCAAAGATACCTCTCCCCTCCCCCAAACACTTGTGCTTTTAATTTGTGAAAGGAAAAAAGGTTTCTAGTGCTTGAGACTTTTGTTCTATGCTACCTATTTAGCAGTTTCGTTTGTTATTTACTCCTATTATGGAGACCGACCCACTGAGTACTAGGCAGGGAGAATGTAGTTACATTTCTAGATGGCTGGTATTTCGGAACTGGGGGGGGGGGTGTTGGAGAAGCAATCAATTGCCTTTTTTTTCTTATATTCTCCCCTTCCTCCCCCTCACCCCCACCCTGCAAAAAAACCCCCCCACCAAAACAAAGACTAGATACATTTCCCCAGTGTTTGTTTCTGGATGCTGTTTGTTTCCAGGTGCAGGCCTAGCAGCTGACAGAACAGGGCATTGCTTTATGGAAAGAAAAAACCAACCAACAATCAAAACTAAAAACCCCGCACCAAACCCCCTAAATGATATTTTCAGTGTATTATTCAAGTAGTCTGTGGATTATCATTTGTTTTGTTTTATAATTGGATGGTTTGGCTTATTTCATTTTTAGCTCTCCATGAAAGCCTGTTATGTTTGCTACTGTAGGTATGATGATATTCTGATCAATGGACTACCAGATTGGCGACAGCCCGTATACTACTACCGGCGGGTGAGAAAAATGAGCAATGCTGAGCTGGCATTACTCTTGTTCATTATACTCACAGTGGGTCATTATGCTGTGGTTTGGTCAATCTACCTGGAAAAACAGCTGGTAAGTATTGGTAATAAATCAATCTTGCTTCAATTATTAGTATTGAATTTCCTGCAGAAGTTTGCACAGAGATCTTTACTACTTCCCCTGTTTTGAATTTGGATTTTTCATGTTTTAAAGTTATTATATTTAAAACAGTGATAATTACAGCATGAGATAGTCAATGTATCAGAAATAGTAATTTAAGAACTACTTAAATTTTCTAGATTTGGTAATAAATAGCAAGAGTTGGTTCTTTGGATTTTAAGTGGAAAGAAGAAGTGGAATAAAACCTCTTCTATTGTCTATTGATGCAGAATCATACGTTACTGTGGTTGTCTGGAGTTTTCCTAAGTGGTGTTTAAAAAGAATCAGTCTTTATTAATTTAAAAGTCATACTTGCTTTCCCTTTGTTCTTTGTTAAATGCTCTTTTCTTTGGGTTTTTTGTTAACAGGATAGGCATTGGTAAGCATTATAAACCCTATTATTTTTTTATTATTTTTGTCATAGAAAAATCTGTTGCACTTAGACTAGGGGAAAAAAAAGGCATAACTTGAAAAATATTAATACACTAGCATTTATTTACTTTTAATTTTTTTTTTTTATTATTTTCCACTGAACTATTGAAGTTGATGAATGAGAAAGGAGGCAAGTTGAATGCTTTCTCCTCTTAGAAAACTTTGATTGCTATGGAGATACACATGAGTGACAGAACTGGACTTCATGTGTGTTTAAAGACTGGATACCATGGCAACAGTTATTGTTAAGATAGATCATTTTACTTAATCATGTAGGACCCCTAGATACATTTGCATAAATGCTACTCTACTGTTTACCCTTCATAGAGGAGTCCCAGTAACATTTGTGGTTTACATGTTAATGATAACCTGTAACCATAGTTCTTTCTCCATCAAGGATGAACTGCTTAGCAGAAAAAAGAGGGAGAAGAAGAAAAAAACAGGCAGCAGGAGTACAGATGAAGCCAAACTTGCTGCTCTAGACAAAAATGAAAGGTGGGAAGGAACTCTCTTATTTTCTGCATTCTAAAAATATCTTAGCAGTTACTGGTTTAGTTCTATTATTTTCTCCTTGCATCTTTGAAATACTTTGAGAAGAAGAACTGTCCTTGTAGTAACAGCCATTGCTGATGTAAACTGTGCTAGCGTAGATATGTTTTCAGGTTTTGATTTGTAAATAAATGTCTGGTGTTTATTCAGCAGATCAACAATAATTTCAAGATTAAGGCTGAATTAATGATATCAAGTTTTCAGAAGGGTATTATTTCAGCAAGTTGATTTTAGAAGATTTTACAACTTTTTCCATCTTTGAAGATTTTTGCCTTTGATTACAATAAATAAATTTCCATTTATTTAAGCTTTAGTTTATTACTGTACCAAGCAAGGAGTTTTTAATAGGGTTTTAATGCTTGTCTGATTTAATACTTTTTATCTTACTAACTTAAAAACAAGTATGTTGGTAAAGGCTTCTAACACCATTGTTTTTTAAGAAACGCGTACGGAAATAGTTACTTTCAGGACGCTCCAAAAGATACCACCATTTCTTCTATTGATTCATAGAAAGAAATAAAAGGTTTAAATAGTTCACACAGCAGGGGCATGAAATGAATCAATGCAGGATGGAGATCAGAGACCATTCTGCCTGTCGTCTTTCCTGATGACATCAGTGAGTAATGCTCCAGTGAACTGCAAATGACGTTAATTTTTATGTATTGTTTTGTTTATGCTACAGTCTTCATATCTGGTTGTCAGCACTTGTGAACACTTGGTTAAGTCTTGAAATATTTTAGAGTTTGGTTTGTTTTGTTTTTAAATGAAGTGATTATGTGCCTTCTGAATTTATTTTCTTGGAAGAAAAGCCCTTTTTAAGCTATTAAAATACAGCAGTGATTAGAAGTTAGCTGTTACATATTTTGAATTAATATTAAAGGTATATTTAAAATATTTTTATGTTGTTATACATTTTTATAGGAGTTGACAAATGCTAATCATCCTATAGGATAGTGGGAATAAAGATAATCTCTGACTTGGAGATTGTATGGAAGTGATAAAAAAAACTCTACCATTTTATTTGATTGCAGAGTACTGGACAAACCACAGTGGCATGACTTACTTCCATGCAAGCTGGGAATATGGTTCTGTCTCACTGTGAAAGCTTTACCTCAGCTATTCCAGGTAATAGTAATGATTTTGAGTTACATTCTTTTTTTTCTTGATGGTGGTGTTATGCATAATCAGATGTGTAGCACTTGTTCTTACAATTTTTTTGGCTCAAGCACATTTTATATATATGTATGTATAAAGAAAAATTATTCTTTAGATGCAAATTTTATATTATAAAATCATCAAAATATAAATATATTTTAAGATTCTATTAATCTAAATGTCCTAGGGAATTCAGGAGCAATTCCTGTCAGGCAAAACTACAAGAATAAATGATGGGAGAGGGGCAATATATAAACATGTCCGATCGGAAATAGCAGTCTCTTAAATGATCTGTTAAAAGTATTTTTATCTCAAAAAGGCAAACGCTGTATTTTCATAGCAAATATTGTTGTAACTTTAAATTTAGAAATTACTTTTTCTAATTGAGTGATCTTTGGTTTTTGTTTTATGTGGTTTTCTAAAAAAACCAAAAAAACCCTCATTGAATGATATAAATTGATACCTGAAATTACTAAGTTAGAATAAAAAAGGTAGGGTAACTTATAAATGTAAATGTGTCAGATTTGCCCATAGCTGTATTTTTTTAATCTAGTACTATAAACTGTAAAATTTAGCTGATATTCAGCCAGTGTAAGTATTGTCAGATCAGTTATCAGAGTAACTTTTTTCATTTCCTTTCTTGTCTCTGCTAATGAATATGGATTGGGGAATGCAAGGTGGATTTTACTTTTGTTTACAGAAATATTCAGTATTAATTCTGAAGTATAAATGGCATCAATGTTCAGTTTCTGTCTGTATTCAAGCAGGAAAAAGCATATAATTCATAATTCCAAGTCTGTTAGCAAAACGCTTGTAAAAGTTATAAATGAAATTGTCTATTATTTCAGCATCCATTTTTATAGCCTTTAATTTTTCCTACAAAGAGATACAAAAGATAATATAGCTTTATCTTTTAAAAGTTTCATCAGAACTGAATGGCTAGTTTTCTTTAATAAACTTTTCTTTTTGCAAGTTTTTAAAGCAAATATGACAATGCTTAATTCAATCCACTGTTTTGTCCAAATGAAGCTTTGATGTTCATCCCTCATTGAGGTGATTTAGATGAAAAAGTTCAGCAATTGCTGTTGCTGCATTTTTGAAACTTTTTTTATAATTACAAAGTACTTTTCCTTTTTGCCTTAATTGCATAATAATCAAAATATTACAGAATATAGTAAGATTCATGGTGAATATTAGGGCTTTTTAATAATCATTTTAAGCTGTAATTGTCTCATGTTATAACTTCTTAACAGATTACATTGAAGTCAGTATAACAGGTTTCAGATTTGCTGTTCAAAAAGCAGCTCCTGTTTCTTCCAGAATAGGCAGAAAAGATGAATACAACAGAAGTGATGTTTTGCACTTTGTAGACACCTAGCAAATACTTCTGGCTGTGAATTTTAAATCTATTAAATTAGTGGTAGTGGGAAAAAAAAGCTATACAATAACTCATGGAAAATTGGAGACCAGCAAGCATGGTTTTGGTGGCAGGGGAAGCATGATAGAGAAGAATTCAGAGCAGGAAGGCTTTGGAGCAAGGAGGAACTGAAGAGATAAGGTTTTAGAGTGAATTGTTCCATGTGGAAATTACACTACTGCTTATCTCTGAGATTTATTTTGTTGTTGTTTAAGATGACCTGCCAGTTATGTAAGTTAGAGTGCAATAAAGGATAAGTAATCTTCAATAATAAGAATATTCAGGACTTCAGGTAACTGAAATTCCTGTAGCTTATTAGATAACAGTATTTAAGGATTACATCTTCTGAAGAGCATAAGAGCAGCGGTGACCTCACATTGGAGTTGTTTTCTGAAATGACTATGAAAAAGATACCTTGTATGTTGTAGCTATTTGGACAGACACCTCTGGACTCTTGGAGTTGTATTTAGGGTTTTAGCAAGTTCTACCTTAATTGCAGTTACCAACTTATAGCAAAAAAAAGTAGATGTAAAATGATTATACCTTGGTGTACAGAGATCCTGTTTTGATCCCGCTTTTCTCATCAATAATATACTAATATAGGCTTGAGTTTTCAGAGTATTTCAGGCTTTTTGTATAATAATTATTAGAGCAGCTTATCTAGAAGATCAGACTCCTGCAGATGCTGTGTAGTGTTACATGTGCAAATTATTTAACAAGGTGTTACAGTGGTTGACACAAGGATGGCTGCTACAGATTTTAATTGTTTATTGAGTTAATATAAATGATCTCTTCAGTCATGTAAGAGCCAACAAATTATTTTCAAAGTTGGCTGTCATTTATCTGCAATTATTACAATTGTAGATTAACTTTTAAAAATGCATCCATATTTAAATGAACGCCAGTTGGGACAGAAAAGGGTAAGAGTTAGCAATACTTTAAATGTTGCTTCTGCCACTGAGTTTCTCAAAGCTTGGTCGTTGAAATTGTCAAACTCCTTCCTCAACCTAAGGAAACAGCCACCTGTCTGTGTACACAAGTTTTTTTCTCAAAGGGAACTTTGTTAAACAACCAAAGAAAATAAACTAAACAACCCCAAACAAAACTAACAACAACAACAAAAAAAAATCCAACAAAACAAAAAATACAAGGAGAGGTCAATTTAAACTTTTTCCCCGTTCTTGTATTGATTCCTTTTACCTAGCATCTATCTCTCCCCCCGTTAGTTCATGTGAATATTCTACTTATAACAGCTCTGTCTGAGGATTCAGGTTGCTGAGCTTCTGCCCATGCCTGGCTCTCCTTTATGGAATTGAATGTCTTTCTCCTAATTCCCCTCCTCCCTCAAAATGTCAGATTTCAGAAGGAGGCACTTAAAATAATTAAGGTGGGCCTTTACTGAAGAAAAATGCTTTGTTTTCATGCCCTTATGATGGCCCATGCCATTTTATTGTAGTCTGCGTTTTATGTCAAGAAACTGTAAGAAAAAGTGTGTGAGAGGTGGATTAAAGAAATTAAAAAAAGATTGGTTTTTTTTAAACTCTTGACAGTTGTATTTTAAGAGAGACTTACATAGGTTTTTCTATCCACACATTTAGTTTAGTTAAATTTGGGGGTGAAAACGGCATCTTTCAGCTTGTTTGAAAAAGTGAAGGGAAAAGAATACATAAAATGTATCATAAATCAAATCTCTGTGCTGTGAAGGAAACATTAAGTGGAGTGTAAATTACATTGGCTATTACCAAGTTTAATTCTTATAATGTAGGCTCAAGAAAAAGATAGAAAAAGAATGCAAATTGTTTCTAAGGTCATTTATAATCTTTCATGAGAATAACCTGGAAAAAGACTATATATTTAAAAAAAAACCCAACAAGAAGAAAAAAAAAACTCAATTGAAGTGCCTATTAGAACTGAAAATTGTTCTGACAGTGAAATAAACCAGCTAAATTTAGCATGCAAGAATTTCACTTCAAATGGTGAATATAATACAGAATAGACAGTTGCGTTAAGTATACATTTCCTTTGTGGGAGAATAGGCATTTGTAAATTGCAGTTTATTCCCAAACCAGCTGACTAGAGTTTTTTCCTTTGGATATGCAGACATACAATTTAAGAAAAGTGGTCTTAAAAATGTTGTTAATTATTCTTTGCAAAACATTTCCTCCAGAAAACTGAAGATAGGAGTGTTTGTTAGTGTTCCTGTCAATTGCTTTTCCTCCACCTCGATGTGTTGAAGCTTAGCAATGAATGTCTTTATTTTTACACCAACTTCATTAACTCCAGTCAGCACTAGGAAATAATTTTATTAGTTAAAATATGAGCCTGCTCTTGTCTTGAGTGTAATGAAGCAGAAGGCATTTTTATTTGTTCAGGCAGAATGGATTCTTGTTAAGAAAATTAAGTTTCCTATTATCTTCTGTCTGTACTAGTGTAGGTGTAATGCATACACCCTAGCAGTGAAATATTTTGAAGATCTTCTGGTAGCTCACCAGTAATGAGAAGGCAGTTCAAGCTCAGTATGTAGTTGCACTGGGTATAACCTAGTGCAGTTATCATCAAAGCTTTCAACTGCAGTTGGAACTTTCGTTTATAAAGACCCGTGTGTAGCATGAAATGGATTTATATATTAAAAAAAAAAGGGGGGGCCAGTAATTTATTTTTATGTACACTACCAGACGGTAATTACTGTAGCTGATTTAGTAGCCTGGACTAGATTCAAACTAGTGACCCAGAGGTGTTTAATTTCTTGGCATTTTGTCCTCAGGTTTTCTTTTAATCCATGATTACATTTCAACACCTGTTTAGAGATGGTTCAGCTTTGGCCTTAAATGGATTGGCAATGTGTCATTAAATTCAAGAGGCTTTGTCAGCAGGGCATCTCCTTTGGCAAAGTTAGCTTTAAGCAAGATTTGATTAGGTCAGCAAACACTTACGTGGGCTGTTTTTGTCTTCACATATGACTTTACGTAAAGTCATTGTGTGAGATAAATAAAATTTATTGCATTTGATAATGTACGCCTTAGAAAAAGATTTTTTTGAAGTTATTTATTCAAGTCAGTAAAGTTAAATAACTCCTTAATTCCCAGCTTTACAGGGTTTAGATGTGTTCCAACTTCTGTACGTCACCAATGTTGATAGAAGTTATGGGGAGCGAGCAATTGCAGGATGTGTGGCACGAGTGATTGCCAATTTGCTCTGTTTCTTGCTATTTCGCAGCTGTTGGGAGAACCAAAGTAGAGATGAAGCTCTTGACCCTGAGGTCAATTAGAAGCTTAGAAGCAGGTCAGAGGAGAGTGGATGGTAAAACAAGTATTCTGGGTGGATGCAAGTAAGCAAAAATAATTTGTGTCTAACAGGGTACTTACTCTGTGAGGCTCTGGAGACAACATGTGCTTTGCTACATAGTAAAAGTTTTAAGTAAATGTAAGCCACTAAAAAAATTTGCCTGTAATTGCTTGCTGTTCTCTGGCAACTAGTTTTGTTCTCCGCCTTCAAATCACACTACTGTATGTCTGCATATCCCAGCACAGATGTTAGAGGAGCGTAGCTCCAAGACAGTAGCTCATGTATGAGGTGATACTGTCTCTGTCGGTGGTACTGTTCTGTTGCAATATGAGGGTCTGAATGGGTCCCAGGGAGGCCTTGCAGCATTGGCCTCAGTTCCCTCTTCTGCCTGGCTTTTTTTCACCACAGTGGATATGGAGTATCCTGCAGATAATGTAGTAGCACAGCCTGCTGCTGGTCTCCCTGTGCATCCAAGGCTTGGGAACCACCCTTCAACTACCCAAAGACTGTACATAGCTGAAGAGCCTGGCCACACCTGGTATTATTCCAAGGTCAAAGCAAAATTTTCTGATTATAAAGAAGGAAGTAATGCAATTCCTATTTATTTACTAGTTGGCCTTTTAGTAAAGATGTAAAAATGCCAAAGAGAAATATAAATTGTAATGTTTCACTTTAAAAAAAATTATTTCTTACCGTAACATATTACTAGTTTATAAAGCCATCGGAAGAGTGTTTTTGCTGTGGTACAATACCTGTTTACTTATTGCATAGAAATGGCACATTTGAGGTCAGTTGTTGCTGTAATTTTAATTTGACAAATTATACAAGAACACTGTACTCAAAAAGACAAAAAAATCTGTTCGGGAGCTTTATACAGATATTTATCCAAGTCTAGACATTGATTTGGTAAGAATTCAAAGAAAACTATTTCAATATGCTGATTTTTAAGTATGCTTGTGTTAAAGCTTCCAGTTAACTGTAAATTCAGAGGGGATGCGTTTTGTTTGTATTGGTCCCTCACCCAGAGAACTGAAATGTGAAGCTGATTCGATTGCAAAAACTGTAGATTCACATCTGGCCAATACAGCAAGTTGTTTCCAGTGCTTGTCGTTTCTCCTCACCTCTAGTCTTTCTGAGGTAGACCAGAAAGCCGAGAAGATTAACTGGATGGGGGAAAAAAACCCCACTAAGCAGCCAAGCAAACAAAACCTTATCACCCTTCCCAAAAGTTGAGGAGATGCCAGAGTGACTTAGTCAGAACTGAAATTAGTAGTCCTAGAATTAGTAGTTTAAATCAACAGATACAGTGTTTATTCAAAAGCAATAAACAAGCAAAACAAAAAACCAAAACCCACAAAAAAACCCCAAACCAACCAAACAAAAACAAACAGAGGAGGAAGAAAGGAAAAAAAAAAAAAAAAACAAACCAAAACACCAAAACCCAAACCAACAGACACTTAACAGTCCAGTATCAATAATTTCTGTATTTCTCTGTAACTTCAAGTGCAGCTTGGTCTTGGCAGTCTCAAATTTATTGATACCAGATGATACTGATATAAAGAAGAACTGAAATACAAGAATCTTTCAGTGTTCTTTTTTTGTGGTTAAAACATTGAAAATATGTCAAGTGTTTGTCTGTTTTATTTTTCTTCAACAGTTTTTGAAATTTTGATTAAATATGAGGGTACTCAGAGGAACTTTCTAGACACTGCAGTTGAAATATAATTTAGAAATACTAGTAGCATAATCTTACATTTCTAATACTTTTTTTTCCTTTCTGTTCCTTTTTGGAAAGTGTATATTTGAAATCATAGTATAATAAACCAATATATATATTAGCCCTCTACATTATTATTCTTGCTTAACTACATGCATAGTACTGTTTTGTGTTGATCTTTTTTGAAAACTACTCAAGCTTCTGCAAATGAGAGCAAAATATTTATGATTAGGTTGAGCTGGAGCTTTTAGTTAGAACAGTTCCAAGTTTGCTATTTATGTCTCTCAATCATCTGTCCTTTCTATGGCCAGAAGGACAAAAATGTTGCTTTTCTTATGTTTGTTACCTATCATAGGTGAAGTATACATCATGTATAAAATTTTGATGTGCGTATTTTGAGCTGTTCGGGGAAAGATCCTCTAACAGGAAATTCATTACTGAATCTTGGGGAAGGAGCATTAGATTGGAAAAGATTATATCTATATTGCAAGTCATCTTAGGGCCCTAAAATTTTTGTATCGAGGCAAAATGACTCCTTGAATTTATCACTTTGGAAAAGTAAATAATCTGAATTAAAATCTATTTTGAAACGCTCTTAAAACCAGAACTGAATATGAGGAATAAATTGATTATTATGCTCAATTATGTTAAAGCAGGAGTTTTCTTCAAGGAACTTCCTATTTTAAACTCTTCTGAAATGCTTTTTCATTTTGACTCATATGGTCTAATGCCCATATAGTTTGACCGTGGCTAAAGTCATCCTCAGGTATGTCTTTTAATTTCTCTTTACAACCTGTAGAGCCATTTCTTCTGCTTTTGAAAATCAAATCCTTCCTGCAAATCTTCAAAATCCATTTTGATTAATTTTTTTTGCCTTTTTTTTTTAATTTGCTTTATACAGTTTTTTTGTGTGCTTAAAAATGAGCAGTCTCTCCTCTTTTTTTGTGTGATTATGATATCAACCAAAATAAACTGTAATTAATAAGATAAAAGGCTAATGTTGCCTTTGTTATGTGCATATTACTCTATTTGCAGTGATAATCCATTTTATATCTGTAAAGCAACAGTAAATTTCATTTACGTGCTTCTGACTAGTTTTCTTTGTTGTTCAGCTATTGTGTCTCATTTTCATCTGAGCCACATTTCCAATTGTTCCATGATTGACATGCTGGAGAGATTGACAGTTACCCCCTAGTGCCTGCTGTCTGGAGATCCCACAAGCAATAATGGATTTTACACTGGAATTTAGCATCAGATATTGGCTTTCAGTGTCAAATGGGTTAAATTTAAATTCTTGTTAATTGTAGCCATTTTCAAATCATAGCCTTAAACAAAAGCATTTTTGGGGTATCAGTATGTCCAAGTCCTGTGTATGCCATGCAACCCAAATGTCTCAAACTTACAGCAGAAGTTCACCACTGCATTTATGGTGCTTTCTGTTTCTTAACGATCCAAATAGACCCAATCTGGAGAGTACGAGGAAAGTTTCCATATGTTGTAGGGTATTCATATTTCTGGTAAACTGAAAAGATAATCGGTGTTGATACTAATTTTGTAATTCAGTGTTCCAACATAGAAACAATGTTTCCTCAAAGCCTTCATATCTGCTGTTAATGGTCATCCTGAACCCACACAGGTTGTTTGGGGTTTTTTTTTTTACCCCAATTCTACTAAAACCACCACAACCCTCCTCTTCCCCATCTCCAAAAACAAAACTGTAAGCATGGGAGATGCTCTCATCTGTTACATTCCAGCAGCAAAAAGTTATGTAAACTCCTTAAAATTTCTTCTGTGCGCAGTGATCGCCTACATAAACCTGGCAGAGAAATTTATCTTCCCATTTCCTGTACCCAAATAAAGAGACAAATAGAGAGTGAGAAGAGGTATTTTGGAAGGAAGGAAGTGAAACCTTAATGATTTTTTTGGTGGGAATTTGTCAAAGTTGTTCTTCAGGTGTGCTGACTTGCTTTGATGCAATGTCCCCACAATATTACGAGGTTCTGCTCAGAGCTGGATCATGATTCTATTGTGTGTTTTCCTACCTTCCTCAAGGATCTTTGAAGGGGTAGATGCCAGTATAATGTAAAGAATGGCAGTTGTGTTGTAGTATCTTTGCAGAAACCAGTGTTTTTGGATTACTTCTACTATTAAAGGCAGCAGTAACAACTGCTTAACTCTGATTTTTTTTTTTTATTTTCAAAATGTATTAAGCTGTCTTTGCTTTAATTTTTATTTTTTAATGAGACCAGGTCTTTTTCAAATTTATGGGATTAGAGTTGAATTTATAACAATATTTACTGAAGTTTTACAATACATTCTATATTAAAATTTAAATCACCCTTTATATGTAAACATGTAAGGTTAATCTAATAACGAATAAGATTATTTTTGGTTATAAAGAACTAAAATTAGATTTCTCTAATACTGTATTTTTTTATTTAATACAATAGATGTTCTGCATGCTTGGAAATGATAAATAAAAATTTGTCTTTCAGCATTTCTATTGAGATTAATTGTTTTAGAATAAATATAGAAATCTCTTAAACTGCCAAGTGTAAGAACACTCTTCATACCTCTTACTTCAGCAATTTGTTTGTTCATGTTGGAAAGCTGTCAGCACAAAACTGTAATTACTAATTCACCAGATTTTTGAAATTTATACCTTATTGTGAGATTTGTGACAGGACTTCTAGTTTTATGTTTAAAATTGCCAGATAGATTCCAGATTAGAATCTAATCTAATGTATAGAGAAAAAACAATATATATTTTAATCACTTTAATAGCAATGTAGAAGTTAGTTGTTTGTTTTGTGGTGTTTTTTTGTGTGGTTGGTTTTTTGTTTTTGTTGTTTTGTTTTGGGGGTTCTTTTTGTTTGTTTTGGGGGGTTGTGGGGTGTTTGGTTTTGGGGTTTTTTTTGGGTTTTTTTGATTGTTTGGTTTTCTTTCTGTTTTTAAAAAAAGAAAGAGATTAAAAAAAAAAAGGGGGAACAAGTTGGATTTTGGAACATGCAGTTAGTGTTGCCATAATGAGTTCACAATTGCTAGACATCTGCCTAGCAATTGCCTTTGTCCTTCCATGCACTACTCTAATTAAAAACTTCTCTTTCTTCCTTGAACTTCCAGATTGCTGATGTGAGCAAAAGTGGGTATGTGGCCTCTTAATAAAGCTGTCAGTAGTGATCAGAAATGTTTTTCTAACCGTTTTACTTTTCAGGTTGTCAATGAGTGTTGTATTTTATAATATCAACGCTGTTACGTTTGAACCTTTATTACACAAAAATTCTACATTCTAAACAAATACTTTCTATGCTGAAAATTACTGTAACTCAAGGAAACAAATGTATCTTAAATTTGTTTTGCGAGGTTGATTGAGAACTTAAAACAGAGCCATTGCAATAATTTGTTTGTATAAGGATGCTAATGCCATTGCAACATTTTCTTAAAGGATGCCAGACAATTATATATAGAATATAAAGAAACAAAAATGAAGGCGAAAGAAGATGCCCTGGCTAAGGCCGAACTTGAAACACTTCAGAGTGAGTTTTTACCACTGTCTTAATAAACAAAGATGTAATATGATGTATCTACTACAAAACGTATATGCACAAACCTTTTTTTAATCTTCTAAAATATGTACTTTATAAATTTCTGTACTGCTGTTAAAATTAAATAAGCTTTTAACTTTGTGACTAATTTTGCAGTAGGCTGCTGGTTTGTTCCTATGGAAGCATAAAACTGAGGTGATAGTTGTAGCAACAAAAGTATACTTTACTAGAAAAGCCTCTTTACAGAAGAGGGAAATCTCAAATGTGTATAGATCTCAAAGTATAAATTTTCAGAAGTGACCTCTTGTGTTCTGAGCATTCTTGTATTCTCTGTAAATATTTAAAAAAAATTATTGGTTTAATTATTCTTTTGTGCTTATTGAGTTAATATTTGTAATAGAAATTGAACATAATTAAAATTTCTGAAAGCATGGATGCAGACTTTGGAGGTGCTATTGTTGAAATAAATGCCTTAAAGTCTGTACACTCCTACAAAAGACCAGAGAAGGAAATTAACATTAACATAACAATATTCTGGATAAATAGAGGTGACTTTTCTGCTTTCAGTTGCTTGCTTTTGACAATATTAAACCTACCCTTTTCTGAAGACAATTTTAAAAGTTTTTTTTTTTTTTGGTCTGTGGGTGTATATGCGTGCTTGCTTTATTTACTCCAGTGCATGTCTTTAGATTCCTTTATTCTGACAAGTGCATTGGGTTGCCCTATAATAACTTACTAAACTTTGAGAATTTTAATCTTTTAGTCACTTAAATATAAATAATGCAGGTGATTTTTATACAATATCTAATTTTTGTGAAAACAGCAAAGAGATGCAGTTTCAGTGATAATTCACAACTTCTCTGTAGCGGAATCTATTCTGAGAAAATGGATAACATTTAGCTCCTCCATGAACTTTGTGGACCCAGGCCAAACATAGCAAAGTAGTGCATTTAATGCTTGTTAGGGAGGCCTGCCTTCTATCTCTGTTGGAGATACCTGCTGCAAGATGGGCCCTTAAAAAGGGTCTTGACTGAGGTTATTAAAAACTGGTTAAATTGTCAGATTTTGTTGTGAGCTGCTGTTTTAAAAAGGACTAGTTTGTGAAAATAGAAATGCAAGTAGAAATACAAAGTTCAGTTTCCCTATTTCTTCTCTGACAGGTGTCATGTGAGATGGTTTGGGGGGGAGTGTGTTTGTTTGTTTTGGTTGTTTTTTGTTGTTTGTTTGTTTGTTTTACCTCTAATACCAGTGCCTACACAAAAAGGGGTGTGGGTTTGGTGCACTTCTCACATAAGCACCACCCTGTCTCTTGTCACGCTGCTGAGTGAGACATGGTGTGTGACCTACATGTCTGCCAGATGACCCAGTGTAACTGGTGAGCAGAGGCCCGTCTTGCTGGTTGGCGTTCTGCCCTCCCTTGGTAGGCTCGCTGGCAGGGAGTAAGAGAGGATTGAGAGTAAC